>JACM01025666.1:0-47241 GCA_000787095.1 Periophthalmodon schlosseri | reverse complement strand
GAAAAAAGGAAGCATTTAAATATTATCCCTGCGTCTCTCTCAAACCCTTTGGCACATCAGTAGCATTCATATGCATGAATAGTTTAGGCTTTAGAACACATTTTCAGCACAGCCAATCAGCTCTTACCCCAAAGAGTCATATGTGACTCACATGAGATGTTGAATACATGTTGTCTAATCAAATAGACACAGTGTGGTTGTTGATTTTGTATTTCTCAAAGTTCTACTTTTACAACACTTTCTAAGGGGAAAACTGAATTTACTAATTTAAGAGAGAAAAAGTTGGGTGCTTCAGCTTTAAATAATCCCCTTGAACCTCTGTCTTACTATACTATTATACTATTATACTATATTACTATTATTTAGTTCCAAATTAAAGCGGACATATTATAAAAACATTGACTTTTCGCGATTTTCAACCATGTTAATAATTGTTTTCCTTCTCATTTACCCTCTCAAAGTTGTGTTTAGAGTGATCCATGCATGTTTGAGCAATCTTTATTCTCATTGCTCTGGTCTACTGTATAAATGATGGAGGAAAACAGTTAAGTAGTACTAGAAGAATCTGCCAAATGGACTGAGTTTGTACTGGGAGCCCTTCCTCATAGCTGCTGTTTTGGACTCAGCCGTTTGAGCCAGTGCAGAGCAGGTCAGATCAGCACACACTGTAAAAACACTTCAAAAAACAGTTGGAGAGATGATTTGGTGTTAGTTGGGCATGTACTGTTTGGCATATTTATCCCACTTACACCAGGTTCAAAATCAAGCTGTAAAGACAGTTGTAAATTATTTTGTATTTATTTAAGACCATCTGACAGTCCACAAACACATGATAATGATGAGCTATCAGACAACCACTGTTGTATTTATTATCAGTATTTATATATAATTTTCTAGTACAATATTACAAAAGCCATTTCTCTGTCTAATTCAGGATCGGCTACAGTTTTTGTGTAGTCCTCCACACTTGGCATAGTGGGCGGCGTTATTTAAGAGCACCTGTCAATCATGTTCCAGATAATGTTTGAAGGTTCTGAAACCCACATGTGAGTCTAGAAGTTCCACAGTATGACATTAAACGGGGTGAGTGGCTGCTCCTGGCGCAATGTGAGCGCTGTGCTCACCCTGGAGAGAGATTAGCACTGACAGCACAACAAAGAGTTAGCTATAGTTATGCTAGCAGTCTTCTCCTCCGCAGGTAACGTACGACTGCTCTGCCTGCATCAGAAAGGATCTACATAATATATGATGGGCCCACTCTGCACTCTGACACCAGCGCTAAACACATTTATGAACGCAGAAAAGTCAGGGTAATTAAGTAAGCCTCAGAGGCACATCCCATAAACTTAGGGAGAGCTGGCACTGAGCGGCCCCATCCTCCACTGAGGCCTACAGTACCTGAGGAACTACAACAGTTCTGATTGGCTGTGCTCAATCAGCCAATCAGAGAGAAGGGAATCGATAACCTTGATTGTTAAATGTAAGTTTAATACTAATATAAAGTAATACATTCAAACAAAATTTCATGTAAAGTTGATTTCAAAACAAAATTTTCTTTCTTGCTTGTTGTGTGAACAACCATGGGGGCCCCCTGCAATGTCTCTGAGTTTCCCCCAGTGGACTCGGACCCTATTTTGGGAACCACTGGGACTAGATCAATATGAACAAAATGTCATTATTGTCTTATGAATTTGTGTTATTAAGGGGAGACACTACAGGCAATTTAAATTTTTAGTTTTTTGGTCAGTTTGGTCTCTTTCATGTGGAAACAAAATCATCCACTCTGCATCAAAAAATGTTTTAAGATTTAATTTAATAAGCCATAGAGTTATATGGGGCATTGAAACTTCAAAGGCCTTTTTCTCAAAATGCATTTTCCCCATTTATGGATCACTACTTAAAGTAGCACCTACATTCACCAAATTTGACAGGCTTGTACTTAACTAGATTTTGACGAAACGTACAGAAGGATTTTTTGATATCCAATTCCAAGTCTTATTTATTAAGCCAAACAATGAGGCGAAATTTTCAGACAATTTTTCTATCCGATTTAGTTTACTCAAATACTAAATGAGATATCCAAAATCCCCTCTGTATATTTTTTAAGATCTAATATGACAACAAAAAGAAATTTAAACCTGGCTCCATCTGTTTTTGAGATTCAAATGTCCCAAAAGTTGTCAATTTTGGGACATTTCAATTTTGAATGTTTTTACACATAAAAAGCCTTATTTTATATGAAGATATTACAAGATGATTACAAGATTTCTTATTTTTATATAAGTAAACTGCAGCAGAAGAAAAAAATCTCTTAATTTAAGAGTTTTTCCTATTCACCTGCAGTGTCTCGCCTTAATATAGTGTGGCACTACCACTGTCTGCAACAGTTCATGCCATTGCACTATCAATAAAGTAATCACATTTGAGCTAATAGGTGTGATACAGCTGTGGATAAGCCCGTACCTCTTTGTTGTGAAACCCTGTCATGTATTAACATGATAATTCTAACTGTCCTTGTGTCTTCTCCAGGGCTGCAGCTGGGCAGGCACTGTGGCTCCTCTCTCCCTGCTCCTATGGACACCTCAGACAGCTTTGCCTATGTGAAGTTTGTGAGTGATGCGAGTGGAAATGCCCCCGGCTTCAGCCTCATGTTTGAGGCCAGTGTGGAAGGTAAACTGTGACTATATCATAACAATTAGAACAATAGGTACAATTAGAGAAAAGAACTACTACTCTGATCATACATATAAATATGTGCTGTGATCTAAGCTAAACGCAGCCCAGTTCAATATTAGAGGCCAGACAGAGCCCTCAGATGATATTTGTATAATAACTTGGTTTATGTTTTTACTCATTTAGTGTGTGGTGGAGAGTTGAATGCCCCCTCGGGGACCATCACATCACCGAACTACCCCAACCTGTACCCCCACAGCCGGCTGTGCCGCTGGGAGGTGGTGGCTATCCCAGGACGCAGAGTCACCCTGACTATCAATGACCTGCGCCTGGAGGGCTCCGGGACGTCCTGTGTGTATGACTACGTGGAGGTGAGGACCTCCTGTGTGTACAACTATGTGGAGGTGTGGACCTCCTTTGTGTTTGACTATATGGAGGTGAGGATCTAGCCTTAGCACAGCAAGATGGATTCTTGCGATATCTGTGAGTTCACAAATTCACGAGAATCCATCTTGGCGTGCCCCCATTGGTGCGGTAGGGCCCGACAAGTGGTTGGCGTACCAATCACAGAGCAGCACTGAGGTTTGTGCGGAAGCCAATGGCGAAGTACTCAAGTGAACCAAAGCAAACATGGCAACGCCAACAGAGTACTTCATCCTTATTTTAGCGTCAATACTGACTATTTTGTTGTGGAAAATGTTCAGAAGGTAAGCGCTTTGTGCATTTGTGGACAGGAAAGTTGTCTGAGCTTTTCTCTGACCTGGATGTGATAAAAGTCAGGTTTTTCGTCTTGTTCCACTGACGCTTCGACCAATTAGATTCAAATAATCGTCATGATGTTCCATGTTTTCTGATTGCTTTTAGCGAGAGCCATCCCATATTGATATTGATATTACTGATAATTCAGAGTGCTACACATATCAATCTGGCCTCAGCCAGGTTAGTGAGGACCTCTTGTTTGGACAAGTTTGTGGAGGTGAGGACCTCTGTGTACGACTATTTTGGGATATCCTGTGTGTATGACTATGTGGAGGTGAGAAACTGTGTGTATGATTATTTGGGGACCTCCTGTGTGTACAATTATGTGGAGACAAGGGAGGAGGGAGTATGAGGAGGTGAGTCTGGCACAACAACGAGCGCAATCTGCATCAAAGTGCAAAACTGGGGAGTAGAGTTGAGATAGGAAGCAACAATGCCAAAGACCATTATTAGATTGCTCATTTCCATCAAATACTAACAATAAAATAATGACTTCTGAAAGTGTGTATAATGTCCTGCCTGTTGTCGCTGTACCTTAAACTCTGTCTGGTGCTTGTGTGGTGTAGGTGCTGAACGGGCTGGCTGCAGACGCCCCTCGCCTGCAGAGGTTCTGTGGCACGGTCCCGGTTGGTACACAGGTCGAATCCTCAGGGAACACCATGACTGTGGTGTTCAGGACAGATGCCTCTGTGTCCAACGGAGGCTTCAGCGCCTCCTACTCCACAGACCAGCCCGCAGGTCAGAAGACTCTCAGTACATCTGCTGTGGGGTCAGGGGGGAGACTGCTCTGTCATTTTATATGAGACAGGCTTTTTTTTTTCTTTTTGTTTATTTCTCTAACTGAGTAAACCTGATAGCTAATTTTATTTGGTATGGTTTCATATTGAAGGTGCTCTTTGCAACTTGTCTGGTTGGGGGTACGTCACCTACTTGTCTCCATGGAGATGTTATTGTTTTTGCATGGATTGTTCAATTACAGGTGTTTGATTGTCAATACATTGAAAAAGAGGCATTCTTACTGTGAGTGGGGTTGCCTCTTCATAGAGCTGATGTGTAACTTGGCCTGTTGCTTGTCTCCATGGCAATAGATAAGCTCAATGCCATACTGTGGAACATTCCAGGCAAAGTCAAAATAATGATTAGATTCGGTGTGAATGTATACATGGCCACTGATGTTGTTAAATAATATTATTGTGAAACTTAAGATTAGTTTTCTAATCCCTGTTGGTGTGGTTCCAGTGTGCGGGGGCATCCTGGGCAGTGCATCCGGGGGAAATCTCACCTCTCCTGGGTACCAGGTCTCTAATTACAGCAGTAACCTCAACTGTGAGTGGCTCATCCAGAACCACCACCACATCAATTCTTCCATCGTGGTACTCATCCAGGACCTCCACCTGCAGAGTCACCAGACCTGTGCCAATGACTACCTGCAGTTCAGACTGGGTAAGACAGGACTCACCAGACTAAAGGAATGTACTGTTCTAAATCTGTGCTTCCCCCTACGCTTTGGTCTAATCCATTACAATGAGGATGAAACCACAACTAAATCAGATCTAAACCAGTACTTTACACAGCCTGTGTTGGCGTATACAAAATTAAGACTAGAAAAGGCTCTACAACATTGAATAAGGATTTGAAGTGTATAAGAGTATCCTGTCAGAAATGTTTGTCATTGTCAGTTCAGATAAAACAGCTAATAGCTAATACAAATTCATTTATTCTAATAACAACACAGTCGGTCCATAAACACAGACCTTCGTTGAGACTCCACAATGTGGTGGAGCACTCGTTTCATCTTCCATCTGTAATTCAAATATCCTGAATCTGAATCCTGAAACCAGTCCAAGTTGTTCTAAAAGTTTGGAGAGGGATGAGAGCTGCAGAGAAAACCAGGAGACCAAGCACCAGTCTGCCCTCACACAGCTCTGTCTCTCATAAAGCTTACTTATTGAATATGAGCATATAGCCTCTTATATCTGTAAGGCCCCGCATACAGTCAGTGCGCGCATACAGTGTACAGCTTCCCGAATTTTAGCCATTCTCATCTGGTCACCCTGTTAGTGAGTGGTAACTTTGCAGTCAGCACACAACCTGAGGATGTAAATGATATAAAAAGTAGGGTATGGGTGTAGTATAACCTGCCCTGTTACTGTTACTGTTGCCCTGTTACTATTCCTGTTGCCCTATTACTGTTCCTGTTGCCCTGTTACTGTTCCTGTTGCCCTGTTCCTATGTCCCTGTTACTGTTACTATTGCCCTGTTACTGTTCCTGTTGCCCTGTTACTGCTCCTGTTGCCCTGTTACTGTTACTATTGCCCTGTTACTGTTCCTGTTGCCCTGTTACTGCTCCTGTTGCCCTGTTACTGTTACTATTGCCCTGTTACTGTTCCTGTTGCCCTGTTACTGCTCCTGTTGCCCTGTTACTGTTACTATTGCCCTGTTACTGTTCCTGTTGCCCTGTTACTGCTCCTGTTGCCCTGTTACTGTTACTATTGCCCTGTTACTGCTCATGTTGCCCTGTTACTGCTCCTGTTGCCCTTTTACTATTACTATTGCCCTGTTACTGTTCCTGTTGCCCTGTTACCTTTACTGTTACCCTGTTAGGTGATGCCAGTGGAGAGCAGTTGGCTAAGTTCTGTGGACAGACTACCCCGCCTGTGCCCATAGTGGTCTTCACCCCTCAGCTGTACGTGCACTTCCAGACTGACTCCTCACAAGAAGACCTGGGCTTCAGGGCGCAGTACTACTTCTCTGGTAAGACTCTGTTACTGCCATATGTCATAGGGACTGGAGTTAGTACTTCATACTTATCTGTGTAATCTCTCAGTCGTCCAGGTCTGATCCATTGCAAAAGAAAAATAAAGCTGCATCCAAGCCGCTTTTTCAGCGGCTTGGACGCATGAGACAGTACTTCATAGTGGATGGTGTTCTTCACTCTGACTAAAGTGTGTACTTTGTATTTCAGAGTGTGGAGGTTGGCAGATGGGGCAGGAAGGGGTGATTGCCAGTCCTAACTACCCTGGTGTGTATCCGGGCCCCAGCCGCTGTGCCTGGCTCTTGGAGGCCCCCGCAGGACACACCATCACTGTAAGCCAACAACTACTTACTTGTCAGGAAATACATTTCATTATTGTATGAAGTGACTTAAATTTTAAAATACACAAATACAGACATAATTAGAGTGTTTGTGAACGTGGGACGATGGAAATGAGCCCATGACTTCAAATTACTGCATATATCATGTTTATTAATGTACTGTTAATGCACTGTTACCAACAAATAAACCTATAATATTGTAACTAAGGTTTCAAAAAGGAGTCAACTGGACAAAGTTTTATTTTGAACATGTTTTTAAAAATTCATAAAATACAGACATATTTCAAATATAATATAATATATAAATATTAATAGACTTTATTTTCCTACAATTATTTTATAAACATAAACAGTTACAATTGTTTAAATTATAATAGGTTTAGGCTATTTCACTAGGTTATGAAGTGCTAGCTTCTACCTTCACTTTAAATAATTTGAACAACATTACAATAAATCTAATGATGGCATTGTTTTAAAGTAGGTTTAAATTGTTGTGACTCGCTCCCCTCTCTCCTTTTGCCAAATGTCTAAGTATAATCCTATCGTGTCTTCTATGTCCTCAGCTCACCTTCACTTATTTCAACCTGGAGCCCCATTCCACCTGCAACTGGGACTCTCTCACCATATTCAACGGGGGCTCGCCTGGCTCTCCTGTGATTGGTCAGTACTGTGGGACCACCTCTCCAGGGACTGTCCAATCAGGCTCCAACAAACTGGCTGTGGTCTTCCTGGCTGATCACACCGTGTCCAGGGGTGGCTTTGTGGCCACATGGTCAGCTGACTCCTCAGGCAAGTCTATACATGGAACCATTTCATGTACTACTGTTATCTGTATAGATGAGGGTGCTAAAAGCTATCTACAGTTTTAGCAACAATGGATAGAAAGGTGAACAAGACAGTAGGACCCGAATTAAATGTTAGAGAAGAAGATGCAGAGGAGAGAGCGAGAGAGAGATGGTGCAGAGGATGCAGAGGAGAGGGTCAGATGGAACAGAGGATGCAGAGGAAAGGGTCAGATGAATAGAGGGTGCAGAGGAAAGGCTCAGATGGAGCAGAGGATGCAGAGGAGAGGGTCAGATGGTCACACTTCTGATTGTGTTGTAGGCTGTGGAGGGGTGATCCACGCTGACAATGGGACTATAAAGTCTCCAAACTATCCTCAGAACTTCCCGGCTAACTCTGAGTGTCTATGGCACATCATTGCTCATGAGGGGAACCACTTGGAGATGAGCTTCAGCCCAGACTTCCAAATCCCAGACACCTCCGGCACCTGCAGCTCCAGCTATGTTAAGGTTTGTGCACCAGGGAGTCATCGTGGGTCTATTTGAGTGAGTCCAGTTAGTCCAGGTTAAAGGCGCTGTACCTGATGTTTACTGTCTTAAAGAAGACATTTTGTGCTTGTGGCTGCTATATAGTTATAATTGATGACACTCATGGATCATTATGTTATAATTTGCAAATTTTAAATTGCAATATTAATCTAAAACGACCTAATAAAAGAAACAAGTCCGCTGACTTCCACGTTAGAAAACTGCAGTGCCTAATAGGAGCAGACGCTGCCGTAAAAGTCATAAGGACAAACAGCCGTGCAGCTGTCAGCACCTCCGATGGATAGCTGCACATAGCAGATTTTTTTTCATTTGTAAAAAAAATCTGAAAAACAGAACTAGTTCATTTTAAACAGTTTGTAAGAGTCCAAAGTTGTTCCTCACGTACCTTGCATTCTGAACATCCTAATTATCAGGGTTGTAGTCCTTTAGTCTTTAAGTCAGTTAATTGATTGATGGTGTCTTAGTCGACCAAAACTTTAATCATTTTATTTAGATTATAAGGATTTATGTGGGACAGCATCAGAAAGGAGCGAGTTAGCTGAAGAGTGGTATTTTTTGGTATTTATATGTAAAAAAAAAAAAAAAAAAAAAAAGGCAAATTACAGATATATTGTTTTCTAGTACTTTTTCTGCATAAATAGTACGGGTAGTTTTTGCATGAACTCCCGTGCAGATGTAGTCTTGTGAGAGCAGTTTGGGTCATATTATAGGGTCACATTTGTCACACCCTCTTTTTAGTTGACTAATCAATCAGCAGGACTTCTTTCACATCTTTCAGAGACCAGAGTGGAGTTTTGCTATCCGTTAGCATGCTAAGAGCACACTTCCTAATTCTCTGAGGATAGATACAGACGGTACACAGTCGTCTCATTTCTTCCTTAAGAGTTACAATATATCTTTACTAGTGTAGAACTATATTTGCTCAACTACACAGAAAAAACTTGGGCACAGCCACTTTAAATCCTGGTTTAGTAGTCTAAAGACATGTCCTGCCAATTACTCGACTAAAAGGGAGAGTGGCAAATGCTCTCAAAACTATTGCATATCTCTATGTAACTGCACTCACAAGACTACACCTGCACGGGATTTCATTCAAAAACAACTATTTATCCAGAAAACTTGTGAATCATAAATTTAATCTGCCTTTTACTTATAAATACCAAAAAACACCAAATCTTCATCTAACTCACTCACTTCTCCTTTTTGATGTTGTCCCATATAAATCCTTATAATCTAAATAAAATAATTAGTTGACTAACACAAATTTTGGTTGGCTAAGATTCCACTGATCGATTAATTGACTGAAGACTCACAGCCCTATGGTTTAGATATGGCTTGTGTTGTGGCGAGATTATTTACTGAATCAATAATTGTGAATATTCAGGTCAAAATATATAACTGTATAAATTATAGTCATGACAATTTTAGAAGCCAAAAAGGGCCTTTAAATTCAATCTATCTAAACTATAAAATGCTGTTTGTTTGTCTCTTGTCACTTTAACTTGACTTTTATCATTCAGGAAGTGTGATTTCATAAAGCTGCCACATACTAGAGGAAGAGTGATCTGTTTGAGATAATATGAATAACTTAGAGGAGACCTATTCAGCAAAATGGACTTTTCCATAGGAGGGGCCAACAGCATATGGCACTTTGTCGTGATGACATTTATGGTGACATACTGTAAAGGAGCTGGCGCAAGTTGGTCCCTAATACCTTACTGGGCTCCGCAAGTTTCCAACCCGGAAATCAGCGAATCACATTCTTTTATTAAGTCGTTGTCAATGAAAATTACAATTTAAAATGTCCAAATTATAACATAATGATCTCGGGTGTCATAGATTATAACTATATTATAACTATATAGCAGACACAGGCGCAATAATGAGGGAGTGTTTTTCTATGGGGTATTAACTGCTAACACATAACGTATTTAGATCACCATGTTACCTTTTATTGTTTTGAAAATGCTATATTCACCAAAAACAACGTATTAACATTTGTTTTTGACGTTCTGAGTCTTTTGTCGCTCTGAGTTACTCCCCCCTTTCAGAGCGCTATCAAAACACAATCATCGTCCATCCCGCTAATTAAATTACTGCACATTGCATCAGGTTTGTCAAGTTGCTGTGCACAGTTTTGTATTATGTTTTTATATATTTATGGAGAATAGTTATGTGGGAATATGAATGATGTAGGCTTGTGGGCTGAGCATTGGCTAGAAGGGAGGGTTCAAATTTGGTCCGGGAAAGTTCGCTAAAATACTCGCATGGATGACACCTAAAACCTCTTCAGGCATGTTTTTGATGACAAAACATGGTATTTTAATATTTTAATGTTTTTGTTTTTATTTTTTAAAACAATTTTCATGTTAATGATGTCAATAATAAAAATTGTGATATTTCTTCTCAAAATAATTGTAACTCCATAATTTCATCCATTAGTATTGCAGAACATACTATAGCTATGTGTGTGCAGGTGTGGTCGGGCCGTGCTCAGACGTCAGACGCCCTCCTGTCCAGCTCCTGTGGCTCCCTGGCCCCTCAGCCTGTGGTAGCCCCTGGAAACCTCCTGACCGCACGCTTCCAGAGCACAGGGGCCACGGGCAAGGGCTTCTCCGCCTCCTTCAGCACCAGTAAGGAAGATTTAGCTGGGGTGTGACGCTAACTGTGGGCATTGCTCTATCTGAAGCTTTTAAGTTAGACTTTAGTCTGAGCTTTGCTTGAACGCAATCTTACCAGAAAGAACTTACTTAGAACTACAGCAGGTGAAATGGATTGTCCTCTTAAACAAGTCTCTCACACATGAAATTACAGTCACAAGCTAGCAAACATTAGCCAACAGTTTTTCATTTAGTCACCTAAACATGACCACGAATGATCGTATTGATCACAGGCTCCTGAAAATGTGTTGTTTAAATCCATTTTGTATTTTTGTTGTGTTTTCAGACTATCTTAAAACGTTTTTGGCAGTATTTGCTAATGTGTGCATTGTGTCTTCATGGTAACTGCTGAACATTCCACCATTGAGATACATGCAGAACATCCCTAACCATAAATAATGAAATGGTCTGCATCAACACTCACCTGAACACTCACCTGTGACCCCCATTCACACATGCACCACCCCGAGCACATTGCCGGGTCTGCTCTGTTCACACATAACATGCATTTTGCTTTCTGTGCTCTCACATAGCAACGTAGTGGTTACATTCCATTAGTGGGGAAGGAAACCAAGCTCATAACCAAGGAAACCAAGTTCATAACCGAGAAAGTCAAGCAGTTTTTATTTACTTTTTAGGAAATCAAGCAGTGGTACTGACAATGTTGTGGTTTTATT
This sequence comes from Periophthalmodon schlosseri, assembly GCA_000787095.1. NCBI lineage: Eukaryota > Metazoa > Chordata > Actinopteri > Gobiiformes > Gobiidae > Periophthalmodon > Periophthalmodon schlosseri. Next base: position 36,045 of record JACM01025666.1, on the reverse strand, counting down.
CACACATAAGCGCTCCTTGCGTATTCCCAGTAATTTTCGGGAAATTACCAGATAATTATATACTGTGTCTAAATGTACCATAAGCACACAAGTTCATAACTTGACTTGACTTTAAAGGTTCTATTCTGCTAAGATGACTCGTGCCCCTCCTGAGAGGTTAAAACACTTGGGCTTAGGTCTTGACTTCCTCTGGTAATAATCCAGAAGAGCTCCTCTGTGTTTTTAAAGTATATACAATTTTCTCCTCCACACACAGCTGATCATGTCTGCCTTAAAACTGCTATGCTCCTCAGTGCACCAGTAGAGTCATTATGCCCTCTGCTGGTGTTTTGTATAATACAGTACACATTTCATGGCACTGGTGGCTTCTTTTCCATTTTTTAAATATTACATACTATTGTGACTGAATGTTTTATGATTTTGTACTACACATACTGCCCTGTGCTGATGTAATGAGCAGTAGTTACTAAAGACATTGGCCCATGTTTTCTCAGGATGTGGAGCAAACTTCTCGGCCTCTAGGGGCAATGTTGTGTCTCCAAACTACCCCTCAGACTACCCCAACAGAGCCAACTGTAACTACACCATCAATGCAGGAGAGCAGAGCGTGGTGGTGCTCACCTTCAGAGTGTTCCAGGTAGAAGGTACGCCCAGCACACAGCTCCTGCAGTACAAAAGCTACTATGACATCCACCCATATTAGCACAATAGGCAGCAATTGCTCAAACATGAACAAGTCTTTAAACATGACAAAGCGTGTCAAACGTGTCAATATTACAGGAGTGACTTCCTTAACATACTTCACCTTTTATGTTAATCTGACATATCATATTGTATTGTAAATATGTTTCAGCTCACTCATCATGTGGTTATGATGGTCTGAAGGTGTATAATCTGCGCTCCAGTGGCCCTCCCATTGCCACAGTGTGCGGCTCCACCATCCCGGGGCCCTTCTACACTCTGGGGCCAATGCGCCTTAACTTCTACTCGGACTCAATAATCTCAGACACAGGCTTTATGGCAGAGTACTCTGCTTTTGGTCAGTATACAGATCTCATTCGTCTTCAAGAAGTTTGTTACCATCTGATTACCTATTACCTGTTGTGTGTTTTCCAGAATGTGGAGGGTTCTTCAACAGCTCCTCAGGTACCATCAGCAGTCCAGCCCACTCCCTCACAGACTACCTCCACAACATCAACTGCTCCTATCACATCATGGTCCAGGACAACCGCGTCATCGACCTCAAGTGAGACTGTAATCGAGTCCTCCTTAGGTCTAGTGATTGTTTTGTTCTGGTCTGACCGGGCGAGGGAGCTAAAATGCCAGATTTGCATTAATTGCCATATTTTGATATTTAACAGCAATGCTATCTGGCTAAACCAGGACAGGATTTACTGTGCAGTACAGTAAAACAAAACATAGGTTCTAGCTTAAAATGACAGAGGTGCAAGTTACAAATATTCAAAATGATTAATAAGAAAGAGTGGTTCAATAGAGCAATGAAGTCAGGGTTAAACGGTTGGTGGAGGGAACAGCACTGAAAGCAGTGTTGCTTTTATAGGCAACGCCCTGGAGTATTACCTGCACTGCTACTCTGGCTATGTAGCCACTTACCCAACCCACGCCCGGGTTGGGTAGCCCAATGAGGAAAAGTAGAGCGGGTGGGTTGGGTCCAAACGCTTCTCTGCTTTAACTCCATGTGGCATTAAAGTCAGCGCCATAAGCCTCGGCTAAAGCATGTTCTGTTGCTCTGATTAACAAACAAGGGCACAGGACTTTTCTATACACATGTCTTTACCTGCACAAAGAGGACAACTTTATTCCTTATGCAATTAATGCCAAATGAAAAAAGCGAGACAAGATAAAAAGGGCAATGTTCTGTGAGCATGGAGCAGCTGTGTTATTAATAGTTTTATAGCTACACACTACAAAGGTAGTCTCCTCTCTCCTGCATGATCCATTCTGCTTTAGTCCCAATCTCTCCTAAAGCTTCTATCTCCACTATATCCTGTGAGTGCGTAAGCGATACCAAACAGGTCCTAAACAGTGCATTTGAGTGTAAACAGTAAAATTAAGTGCGATTTTAACAAATTACACATACAACATGTTCGCAAGGCACGTCCCCACAGATATGACAACCAGCTGCAGTGACGTGCCACACATTAGTTTTAATGTGGGCGGTTAGTGTTGCGTCACTAGTACCTACTAAAGTTTTAGACCTGGTATCATCCTGGTTTAGACCTGGTTCAGATCTTCGTTTAGTCCTGCTTAAAACTTACTATAATTCAGCTTTTATCTGTTTTAGTCATGGTTTAGCTATAGCCCTTTAACTATACTTGGTTTGGACCTGTTTTCAAATTATAGGCCTAGTTTAATCCTGTTTGAGATCTGGTTACATTTTTTTTTTAGTCCTAGTGTGGTCCTGGTTTAGACCTGGTTTAGTCCAGTTATATATCTCTTAGGGTGCATTCACATTTGTGCCTGTTGGGTCCTGGTTTGAGAAGTTTAGTCAGAATGGTTTAGTCCTGGTCTTGTCCATGATTGATTCCGAAATTAGGCCCAGTTTAGTCCTGGTTTTGATGTGGTTTATGTGAACACACCCTGAATAATTGGTTTGGACCTATTTCAAACATGGGTTAGTCCAGTTATACATCTCTAACTATACTAGGTTTGGACCTGTTTGAGACCTGGTTTAGTCCTAGTTTAGACCTGGTTTGGTCCAATTATACACATCTAATTATACCTGCTTTGGACCTGATTTAGTCCTAATTTTGTGTAAACAAAGGTTGTTGTGTGTTTGTGTTGAGGTTTAACCGCTTTGACCTGGAGGCATCATCTTCCTGTCGCTATGACTACGTGGCGGTGTACGATGGGCCGGACACCGCGGCTCCTCTGATGGGGATGTTCTGTGGCTCTGAGCTGCCTCCCAATCTGAGGTCCTCCTCTAACCACCTGTACCTGGTCTTCAGAACGGACAGCTCAGTCAGCGGGGAGGGCTGGAGGGCCACCTACAGCCAGACTCTTGGTACTGTACTGTCCTCTGTGCTGACATGGACAAAGGGCTTAGATGTTAATTGCACAGAGCCAATTAACCCACAGCAGTTAGCCTTTGGAGCACTTAAAAAAAATTTTTCAACATTTGTCATTCACAGAGGATATAAAAATATAATAGAGGTCTAAATCTTCACTCCATGTTGTATTTAAAACAACTCTTTCAGGCTCTTACATTATTATGTTAGTTTAGCAGTTAATATTTTCGTCAGCTGTGATGATTCTTGAGCTTACACATATTAGATGTATTGCATATCCCTGTAATACTGAGTGTCCTGTGCCTCAGGGCCAGCTCAGGGCTGCGGAGGGTACCTGTCCATGCCCATGGGGATGCTGGGCTCTCCAGACGTGGACTTAGATGGCCGTTATGAGCCCCGTCTGGACTGTACCTGGACTATAGAGATGCCCATTAACAGAGCGATCAACCTGAGCTTCAGCTCCTTTGACCTGGAGAGCTCCTCCACCTGTCGCTATGACTACGTCAAGGTGCACACACATTTTGCTTTTCTTCCTTGCAGTCTTCCACATAGTCTTCATCTGGAATAGGTTGCACATGTAACGACAATATTGGAGAATGTGTATACTATAGTTTAAACTGAGCTGGAGGACAGGTCAGAATTCTGTGTGTGAATTTTCTGTTTAACTGTCAGATTACAGATTTGTTGACCTGGTTTATGGTTAATATCTCTGTGCCAGTTTTGTTTCATGTATTGTAGATAGGCCCAGTAATTACAAAGTTCATCGTCTTATGTGAACTAAAAGGAAGGATGTATATGACATGTTTGTGGATTCAGTCCAAAACAAATAATAAGGTTCAACATTTGTGGATCATAAGTTCATAGTACATATTTCTTTCAAAAACAGTAAATCTCCCATAGACTTATACAAACCCCTGCTCTCCATCTGAAATTATGACATTATTAAATTCTAGAATGTGAACTCCACCTATTGATACTTTGCTAATGTGTGCATTGTGTCACCATGGTAACTGCTGACCATTATGTCATAGACATACATGTAGAACACCCCAAGCGTAATATCACTGCAAACACTGTCAGAAAAGTTTTAGATGAAATGTCCTGAAAACAACTAATTTTTAGGAGCCTGTGATCAATACAAGCATTCATGGTCCTGTTTAGGTGTTTGATGTTCAAAAAGAAGTGAGAGTGACTAACTGAAAAACTGTTGGTTAATGCTAGCTAGCTTGTGACTGCAGTTTTATTTGTGAGAGACTTGTTTAAGAGGACAAATTATCTCACCTGTTGTAGTTCCTGCTAAGTTGTCGTTTTCTGTTGAGACTGCTTTTAATTAAAGCACAGACTAAAGTCTAATTTGACTAACAGAGCTTCAGACAGAGCAGTGCCTCCAGTTAGTATCACACCTCCAGGGAATGTTGATGACATCAGCTGTAGAGTATCAATTTAATTACTTTTATCTTTCTTCCTTTGGTCTTCTCACATTTCCCCTATATTGTGCTCCTTCTGTGTCCCTCAGATCTACGATGGGGAGAGCAGTCACTGGCCCCTGGTGAGCACCCTGTGTGGAAGCTCCCTTCCCTCCTTCTTTGTGTCCAGTGGAAACTTCCTGACCGTGGAGTTTAAGACAGACAGCTCAGTGCAAAGGGCTGGCTTCAACGCCACCTACAAGTCTGTGCCACGTGAGTCCAAACGCTCTGATCTTCTCATTTAGAGCCTGTTGTACAGAAAAGGAACAGCATTTGTGTGTGCGAGCATACATTGAAATGACAGTAAAGTTCATTCATTCAAATCAAAATCACTTTATTTGTCCCAGAGGGGCAATTTAAGCACACTGACCAGTAAAATATAATAATGATAGAAAGGCTCAAACAAAAGTCTCAACAGGCAGTATGCTTTTGAGGAGATAACAACATTATAACATGACTTACAGCTCACAAGAGTCAATTTTGCATAATTTAGGACCTTTAAAGGCCAATAACAATAGTGCTAATGCAAAATATATGTCCTTTGATTTGTGCCCCCTTCAGTGGTGTGTGGAGGGGTCCTGAATGCCACCACGGCCGTGCAGACCCTGAGCTCTCCCTCCTTCCCTCAGCCTTACCCCCCCTTCACCTCCTGCCGCTGGGTGCTGGACGCCCCCCCTCAGGAGATCATCCGCGTGGCCGTGCAGATCTTTGTGCTACAGCCCAGCCAGAGCTGCTCCACAAACTACCTGGAGATGAAGGACTGGCCTCTGGTGGGTCCCCCTCTGAGGACAGTCACTATAACGGATAAGAATGGTGATATTGGGCCTCATTTATCAAGCATTTGTGCATGTGCTAAACAGATAACCACGCTATGAATGAATGAATGAATACGTAAAACAGTGCGGTTTTGCCAGCATATGTACAATCTGAGACAGAGGAAATGTAAATTAAGTTGTTTAGCGGGTGCTGCCAGATTCATCACAGCTATGAGAGCAAAAACTGTCATAATATAGTACGCTGGAGAGACAGTTGCAATCTTTTTGCACAGGATAGCTGCTGCAATTTGTGCACCAATAGGGCATTTGATAGTGATTTTAAATGCCAACAAGAAGAACCAACAAGGACAGATAAGATAAGATAATGTTTTCAAAGCAGCAGTAATAAAATATAAACTCTTTACCTTCGGCATTTTGACCCTGACTCCCACAAGGCTTCCACTGATCCGGAGCATTCCACAGCAGCTGTCCATCAAACTGGGCTTTTAAAGACTGTCCCATGTCCCAAAGACTTTTGGTGCGCATTTTGGTGCACGTATTATCACAATCCATCATTCCACATTTAAGTCCAAAACGAAAAGAATAACACTGGTCAACCTGCTGTTAAAAGTTTTCACTGGTCCTGTCAGTCACTCCTTAAACCAAACTCTATGCGAGAATGTTCAGGAGCAGGGCAAACGTTAATTTACTACAACACTTCACTACACTTCACTTCCACACTACAACAGTTCAGCAGCCCATAGGAGCAGAGGCATGCACGCTTTTGCACTCGCTGAACACTCTCATTTACACATCAGTTTTGCGACAGAAATAATACGTGCACTTCATGCAACACGCTAACAATTTGCACGTGTCATTTTTCTGTTTAAAAAATCCAGGCACAGTTTAGTGCCTGGATTGATAACTGGGGCCCTTAGTGTAGTACAGAGGGTAGTAATAATTTACATTAACTTTTGGAATAATTTGTCTTCTTAACAGTAATTAACTTACTATAGTTTAGTTTATTACAAAATTCACAGTAAAAATATGAAACATCACCATAGTTAAGAAAAACATTTTGCAAACGGGACGCTCCTGAAGCAGTCCTTAGTTTATAAATGGGACCCTTAGTATTTGTCGATATACAGATAATATACCTTACTGTTATCTACATAACTAATTTATTTTTAAAGCACCTTTCCTTACTATTTACCAAAGAAAACTGTATGCATACCTTTTCTCTAACACTAATATAAATAAATGAACACATAAAGATATAAACTACATACACAAACACATAGGGCTTCAAAGAGTCTACATAATTTAGAAGGGGTATCTGAATAATCTGTTTAAAGGGCCTACATTACACTGTTTTATATATGTTATAATGTTTTCTCATCAAAAACATATCTGGAGTTTTGTTTCATTCACACGTTTAACACAAACCCTGCATATTTTTTTCCCAGGGGGATTATGGTCAGTCCCATAAATTCTGCTCAGAGGATTCACACCCTCCAGACTTCTACAGCGTGGGCAGAACCATCCACGTCAACTTTAAATCAGATGCCTACATGACGGGCAATGGCCTCAGCCTCACCTATCAGGTCGCAGGTCGGTGTACAGTACAGAGGAATACAGAGGAATTATTGTGTAAAATCAACTTATACCTGCATCATGTGATAACGGTGTTCCCTCATCATTATCTTACTCAGAGTTGTAACTGTCATTGCCAATAACATAACATAAAATAAAATTGGAGAATGAAATAAGTACAGAGCAGTGGGAATGTACCGGTGGCGGTGAAAACATAGATTGACGTCTTGAATACAGGAGAATAAAGATCAAACATGCATAAATCACTCTAAATACAACTTCAGAGGGTAATGAGAAGGGGATCAAACATGCATAAATCACTCTAAATACAACTTCAGAGGGTAAATGAGAAGGGGAACAACTATAACATATTTAAAAGCTCTAAAAGTCAATTTTGCAGAATAGGTCTCCTTTAAGTTGTATGCATATTTGGTAATAAGCCTGCCCTGACTGGTGTGGGTGTGTGTGTGCAGGCTGCAACAGGACCTACGAGCAGGAGTACGGGTACCTGAAGAGTCCAGGCTGGCCCAACATCTACCCACACAACCAGGACTGCACCATCCTCCTAAAAGCCCCAGCCAATCACATCATTTCCTTCTTCTTCAACAGCTTCAACATGGAGAACCACCCCCAGTGTTCCTTTGACTACCTGGAGGTACAGCAGCTTTTACAGATACTGTGTAAAGGACAGAAAAGTACTGTGTAGACTATGTGTGAATGGTGAATAATCTACAAACACTTTCTTTAATCCAATATATAGCCCATAGATATTACAGGTAAGACACAAGACAGCTCTACGATGCTATAAAATACATTTAAACATCAAAATAAATCCTAAAATGAAAATACATAAATAGTCTAGTCTAGTCTAATAATAATATTTTTAAAAGAGAAGAGGTCCGTTTGGCTTATAAATTGGTAGGCACGTTTCAGCCAGTCCAGGGCAGCTGTGGCTAAGAAGTAGCTTTCCATGTGAATTAACAAATAATGGTGTATTTTAGCACTTTGAAAGGCTCGTCAAGCTCAGTAAAACACAAGATAAATCCAAGACAATGTTATTATATTGCTTTAGAGATTAACATAAACCATGCCAAAATATGCTGTGTTAAGCTATCTTCTATATACTTGCACTTAAAACTGTAAAATTTAAGCCTTTGGTAAAGGTTCATTCTGTCTTCAGTTTTAAACTTACAATTAGCAATTCTTTTTGTCAGACAGGAGCGTCTGTGTAAATGTAAAATTTAAGGTCTACTCAAATGATCTTTCTTCCAGCTTTATTGTTAATTTTAAAGGAGAACTAAATAACTTTTCGAGTCAAGGTTCCGCCACTTGCTGATTCATTGCTTTGCAAAGAATGTTCCACTGTATAGCATTAAACTTATCTATCTTGCATTTGTTCAAATTACAGATGTTTTTATTACTAAAGAGAGCATAGATTCTTGCTCTGAGCTCTTAATATCATACTGTGGAACGTACCAGGCAAATAGTCTCTCCATGAAGACAAGCAGATGACAGAGAAGTTACATAGTGCACCTCAAACCTCCCCTCCTTCTCTTATTATATTTCCTGTCCATGTTATACTCTAATAACCTTTGACCTGCTCTCCTTCTCATGTCATGTCCATGTTATTGATACTTTGCAGTGACATCACTCTGTGGGTGTTCGACATGTATGTCTATGGCGGAATGTTACCATCAATTACCATGGTGACACAGTGCACACATTAGTAAACACTGTCAACGAAAGTTTTAAGATAGTCTGAAAACTCAAGAAAAAAAACACAAACTGGATTTAAACAGCACATTTTCAGTAACTAGCTGGTGACTGAATGTTATTTGAGAGGGACTTGTTTAACAGCACAAATCATCTCACCTGTTGTTTCTGGTCAGATTGTGTTCAAACAAAGATTAAAGTCTATCTTGAGTAACAGAGTAGTGCCTCCAGTTAGCGTCACACCTCCAGGGAATCTTGATGACATCAGCCACAAAGTATCGTTACTCTAATGACATCAGACCTACCCTCCTTCTCATGTCATGTCCATGTTATACTCTAATGACCTTTGACCTGCTCTCCTTCTCATGTCATATCCATGCTATTCTCTAATGACCTTTGCCCTTGTTCCCGTGTGCCCTCTTGTGTCAGGTGCGTAACGGGAGCACGGCAGATGCCCCTCTCCTGGGTAAGTTCTGTGGCAGCACCGTGCCCAGCCCCGTCTTCCCTCAGTCCAACCATCTGTACCTGCGCTTCAAGTCCGACTTCTCCGAGGCTCTGGACGGCTTTGAGGCCAGCTGGACCTCCTCCCCCCAGGGTCAGCACTCACACTTTCAGATTATTTCACTCACATATGTTATTATATTTTATTTCATTTTTATTAGAGATGCACTGATCCATCTTTTTCCGTTGCGATACAGATTTCGATACTATAGCTTACCAATACCAGTGCAGAGACAGAAAACAGCATTTATTTCCTTAAAACAAAAATAAAATAATACAAAAATGACTCTAATGTGTTATGTAGCTGGTATTTATCACTCAAATAACTACAGAACAGCCTTGTACAAAAAAAAGTTCAAAAATTATGAGACTTTCTGACTTTATGACCAGGACATAATCTTACATCAATCTATATGCCAAACTAGGATATCATTTGTATATATTTGTAAGACAATACCCAAGCAAATTATACAAAATGCAAATACTCTGCGTCATCGCTAGTCGCTAGTACATATTATTTATACATTAATTGACTGGTCTAACTGTGGCCTATACAATACCTGCACTATAATCCCTTTTTGTTAAACCTAGATCAAACCCAGTTTCAGCATTTGATCCATCTCCAAAAATAACCGTATAGAGATATTAGTGATTAGGTTATTAGTTATTAAACTTAAGGACTTAACAAGGACTCTCCCAGAATTAAACAAGAACTACAGAATATAAAACAAGGTCAAAATCAGGACTGTCTCAGGACTAATCCATGTCTGAACAAGGATTACAGGCAGGATTAATGCAGATATCAACCAGGACTAAATCAGGACAGCGGGCTGGAATAAACTAGGTCTAAACCGGGTTCAAACCAGGAATTTAATTAGGTTAAAGACAGAATTAACAGGTCAGACTACTAATTTCACCAAAACATAGTTCACATCATTATATTTAAGATTTTACAAAAAATGTATCACTTGGTTTTTGTTTTTGTTTTGTTTTTTTATTATTACTTTTTATTTTGGCAACGTTTTTTAATTTATTTTGGTGAAGTTTATCATTTTACTTCCTGGTTGGACACTGGCAGCAGATAAGACGGGGTAATTCCATAACTGTTACCTAGCAACCGTACTATAAGAAGGGCCAAAACATGTCTAATTACACAATAGTTATCATTAGACTAATAACAATGACTTACAACACATGTATTTTGTTAAATGAAGGTTTAAACTGCCAGAAAACTGCATTTTTTGTGCCTAAATTGTTACTTAATTTTGGATGGAATTTTCTGTGTTGATGACATAGGGCTACTTCCTGTATCTAACTTTTTCTTCACAAACTGCCACTTAACTGATGTAAAACTATGATGAATATTTACCACATGTACTATTCCACCTAACCAAGTCAGAATTAGAAAAACAAACTGTCATTTGGACTTGAAATATGACCTTAAGTAGTTTGACTGACTTCCCTAAAGTTAAATTTCAGCCATTGTGATGGACATGGGCCTATAACATGTTTTAACGGCTACTCCTCTGTCACTGTTCTGTTGATGAGCTCCATAGCAACAACATATCAACAGTTGTTTGAAGTATGAAATGTCTGAGCCCATAAGAAGTTTGTTCTTGTCCTTACAGCCCTAGGTGCAAACTTCTTGTTTCTTATGAAGTATGAATAGGCCTTTAATCTGCACCTTTCCTGTTGTGTGTTATTTGTGTGATCTGAGCTGATCTGAGCTGGTTGTTTGTGCTCTCAGGCTGCGGCGGCACTCTCTATGGAGACCACGGTTCCTTCGCCAGTCCCAACTTCCCGGGCACTTACCCCAACGGCACACACTGTGAATGGGCTGTGAACGCTCCCAGAGGCCGGGTGGTCACAGTCACCTTCTCTCAGATCAGCATAGACGATGAGGGCTCCTGTGAGAGGAACTACCTGAAGCTGTACAACGGCCCAGGCACCTCCTCTCCTCTGGTGGGGGCCTACTGTGGAATGGTACGATCAATACAGCATACTGCTTACTCACAAATCCACCTTTGTGTTCAAATGAGCAAATAAAGCACTCCCTCTAGTGGTGATCATCATTAACAAGACTAAATCAATCTTTGGCTGTTTCTCAACTGGACAGGCGTTTTGCCTAGCCTTGGTCTGATCTGGGCGTGGTAAGGCATCCAAGTCATCACTCACTACCCAATTCGTGTTCCCATACACACAAAATATACCCCCAAACAAAATGCTCCCAATATTTAATTTTATTTAATTTTATTTTTCTTGCTGTATTCTAAAGACAATAGCACTCTGCTGCTGTTCTCTGCTGGCCTCCTCTCCTGCTCACTTCTATAGAACCATTTCATTACTAAACTGGAGTGGAAAAGTCAGAATAATTTTTTTATGTTTTTAATGGTTGTCAAACATGCAGTGTGTTTGAGATTTAAAAAGCATTAAAACAGTTTTCCTTATTCTATTTGTAAGATTTTGGATTTGATCAATGTCAAAATGAATGAAAATAAAATGGTTCACAGATTTGACTAGATTCACAGATGGTTCAAACACACAGTTGTTAAGTCTCTTGGCAGTACACTTCATCTGCATGTTTAATTTTACCCATAATATTGTACTTTATTGTGTATTTGGCCCAAAAATGTGTCTTCTCCTAATATTGAAAGGGATAAACAAAATATGAAACAAAAGTGTCTCAAAAGTTGGTATACAGTTTTTCCTCTCCTGTTTACGTGACTGTCCTTGTGTGTTCCAGGAGACAAACATCGCCCCGTACACGTCCTCCTCTCACCAGGTCTATTTTGTGTTCGAGGCCCAGTCTGCGGTGCTGCCCTCAGGGTTCAGAATCACGTGGAGCAGCTGAACTGTCACATATATGCACTTTCAGTGTGATTTATAGTTATATTTTAGTTTTTAATAGTAATAACATGTGTATAAAATGTGATTCTAATCAAAATCCATAATGTCTTATTGATATACATGCTCGTATTTTATATTTATGTCTGTTTAGTCCCTCAGTCGTCCAGGTCTGATCCATATGATTCGTCTTTATATTTATGTGTACTGTAAAGCATAAAGTCATGAATAAAAATGGTGTTGCCATGTATAATAATGAATGATGAATTTAGTATAGTATATTAAATAGGACAAGATCCATTTTTGTGAAGTGAAACTAAACAGTAAAAATAGACAAAAAAATGTGTGTTCTTTTGTAAATTCTCTGTAAATTGTGGTTCAAATATTTGTGACATAAAGATTATATACTATTGATATATTTTCAAATAAAAATTGTTCTTTGTTTGCAGCTTCTTTTGTTTCTTTTTGTTTATATTTTTAGGTTAAAGTATTATAATGCTGACTTTTGTATAGATATAATCATAACGCTTTAGTCTTATGCCTTAGTATTAATTTGTGCATTATTCATTCATTCCATATATGGTGGTGATATCTTTCTATTGTAGCCACAGCTGCTTTGGGGCAGACTGACGGAAGTGAGGCTGCCAATCTGCACCATCGCCCCCCACGACCACCAATAATAGTCACAAGTCACACACACTCCACATTCATACTAGGCAATGTGGGAGTTGCGTAAGGACAAAATGACCATTGGGACCCCACTGTGGCACCTGGTATTCCCAGCAGTCTCCCATTCAAGTATACCAGGCCCAGCTGTGCTTAGCTTCTGACATCTGACGAAATCAAGCTTTGACAAGAAGGTTTAGGTACCATATTTCAATAGCAGTGGTGCCATTACAATGTTTTTGAGAACACAGTAGGACAGGTAAAATGATGTGTCCGCAGTGGACTAAAGACAGTTATACACTCTAGCTCTTACATCTCCTCCCTCCGTTCCACATTGTTTCTCAGTGAATCACATGTTTTTACAGTATTATTGTCCTGTGTTTGAGCCACTCTCTCGCTGCTCTATGGGCTGTACAGTCTCTGTGTAATTAAAAAGCACAGATCCATGTGTATCCCAGGCCTAAGTGTGTGCAGCTGTGAGGCATTACTCTTAAAGTGTTGTACAAAGTCTAAGCTCTCCTTTACTAACACTTTATGCTCTTTAAAGAGGAACTAAACACTCAATCAGTGCAAATGAACTGTGTATTTTTTATAGCATTGTCTACTGTTCCTAGTCCTGGCCATGTTAGTGCATAGTGGGTAAATTTGTAGTTTTGTGTTCAAAAACAGTCAAAAACTTTTCAAGTACTTTTTAAATTTCAAGTACTGGTACTGCGTGATATCAGACAGAACTGGCCGGATTACAGCCAGGCGTTTTGATTACACACACCTGGCTGCAGAGGCGGAGTTTGAAGTGTGGATACCTGTTAGACCAATCACATTGTTTCTCATATGTCCAGACGCTGCCCCTCCTCCCCCTCACTCTCCCCTTCACTCTTCCAGGTACTGCCAGGTTTAGCTGATCTATTTGAAATATGGTTGTGGGTGGAGTTTGGGTGTTTAGTCCCCCTTTAAATGGAATGCATCTCATCACTAACCTTTGACCTTTTCATCATGTTGTTTGCTTCATCCTAATTCATTATATTTTATCGTCATAATGTTAAAATATTAATAGCTAGTAAGTGTTTTTATTGTCTGCACTGTTAAAAAAGCATGATACATCACTGTCAGCCAATCACAGCCCACTACCTTTGCCTCTCAACCAATCACCTTTAAGGCCTTCTGTCTTCCCAGCTTTTATCACCATTTCTGCTAATACATGGGAAAATATCAGGTACAGTACCTTTAAACTTCTACTGGGGTAATTATGTAACAAGTAAATTTGAACATAGCCACATTTTGCTGGTTGTCACAATCTGTCAGGTCCTATGTTGTAACCCTGAGCTCTCAGTGGCCCACGCCCAGAGCAAAGCAGCCTGGATCAGTTATCATTGGACTAAATGGACAGCAGATGTGGATGTGCTCACAGCCTGGTCTCCCCACAACCAGAGGACAAACACAGTTTGGGGTTGGGGAATGGGTCTCGGGTATGGGACTGGGTGAGCACCTCAAATTGAAGATAATATAAAGGCAATTCATCTCAAATTGGAGAAAAAGAGGCACACGTTGTTGCCTGACTTGGGAAGTTTAAGTTCATAGATAATAACTGCAATAATACCATATGATTTTCGTTTTTTAATCAGTTGTGACACAGAGAGAAAGATTGGAATAGCAATAGGTGCCAACATATTACAGCTCCGAGGGACAGGGCCCTTAATGGCTGTTCAGGACCAAAAGAGGGACAGGTGGTCACCCTAAGCAGGGGTTTGGGACTGAGGTGTGGTGTATGGAACAGGGGTATGGAGCTGGGTTGTGGGTCTGGGCTATACGGTGCTGGTGTGACAAGGCGAGGGCTAAATTTAACATTAACATTAAACAAGTCCAACAACGCCACCCCTTTGCTGGATAAATAAACCCAAATAAATAAAGCTGGGGTGTGGAGCTGAGGTAGGCTGCAGTATGGAGGTGGTTTCTGGGGTGTGGGCCTGGGGTGTGGCGTATGGAGCTAGGCCTGGGCCATGGAAATGACGTATGGGGCTGGTTGCTGGGGTATGGGGCTGAGGTATGAGGCTGGGGTATGGAGCAGGTTGCTGGGGTACAGAGCTGGTGTATGCGGCTGGTTGCTGGGGTATGGGGCTGGTTGCTGGAATATGGAGCTGGTTGCTGGCATATGGAACTGGTGTATGCGGCTGGTTGCTGGGGTATGGGGCTGGTTGCTGGAATATGGAGCTGGTTGCTGGCATATGGAACTGGTGTATGCGGCTGGTTGCTGGGGTATAGAGCTGGTGTACAAGGCTGGTTGCTCGGATCCGGGCCTGGTTACGGGGGAATGGAGCTGGTTGCTGTGGTATGGGGTTGTTTGCTGGTGTATGGAGCCGGTCTATGGGGCTGGTTGCTGGAGTGTGGGGCTGGTTGCTGGGGTATGGAGCCAGACTAGAGTGTGGAGCAGGCTGGACACATGGTTCTGATTGGGACAAACCGCAGCCCACAGAACCATGTGCAGAGGACAGATGAGCTCATGCACAAACAACTCCAGCTCATATGTCACTGTAGGCAAGTTATCGCAGACACTGGAACTTAGAGCAGTGCTTTGGTAATGGTTATGATTACTGCCTGAAAGTCCCTGTAATTTCACATGTACTGCTAATAGTTCTGCCAATAACACGTAAGGAAGTAAAGAAGACAATGAAATGAATGAAAGAACACGTATTATGCAAAATTGACTTTGACAACCTTTTACCCATATCATAGTGTTGTCCCCGCATCAAAAACATACCCAGAGTTTTTGTTTTTGTTTCTGTCACATTTGTTTCATTATCCATTTCAACCATTTGCATTTTGCCTGTTTAGTTCTGTTTAGTCCATCACCGGACTCATTCTGTGGTCAAACTGTGTTCACAACAAACACGTGGCTCTATTAGCAAAGCTTTCACAAGGGGTTCATTTGTTTACTTTTCCATTGTCCATTCCAGTTGCTGACACCAGGGGGAGCTCCAACACCTGAATGCCTCATTGGAAACAGAGGCGATGTTCATAAAGTATATTTTCCAATTATATGACATTATTTTAAGTTAGAAAATGTGAAATACTTATCCCAAGGAGACCAACAGCACATTTAAATTTTATGTCTATGTGTACTAACTGGACTTTCAAAGTCAAATATCAGCTTTTATCTTCTATTTCTCTGGTAAAGTTAGTTCAGATTACATCAACCTTCTGTGCTCTAAACATAGACTCAGTTGTTTTTTTTTTGGGGGGGGGGATTTTTCCATTTTTTTTCGTCAAAGGTCTATGTTAAAGTGTAGATATAAGTATTTCATAATTAATATCTGAGGTAAATTTTATTTACACATGAATTAATTAATGTGAATCATTATTAGTAGATCAATACAAAAAGATGAAATTGATTTGATAAAACTGGTCTTGTAATAAAGGCATAATAATAGAGACAATAAAAAAAAACACAATGTTTTTCTTCCCGATATTTATAAAAGTGAAATTTGCTTTGGGACTACTTGCACACTGATTATTATGGAGTAAACTTTGTGACAACAATCAGAAACAGCTCTTCACCAGTGAGACAGAACAATCTTACAACTGTTTATATCTAGATCATTCATATACTATATGACACATAGGGAGAGATATGATATACCGTAATACACACACGTTCTTTCTTCCTCCGTCAGAAGATTCAGTGTGGGAACGAATGTAAATAAGGAGAAAAATGGTGGGCTTACCTCGTAATTACACAATAAATAGTGTGACCTTTTCAGAGCAACAGACTATTCCCTGCCTGTGCCACACTCACTCTGCGAAACTGTGAGGGGGAACCAACAAGTCATGTCTTTACCTGCTTGCGTCTGAACACCAGCTTGTCCAATCAGAATTATAATACTATATGGAAGTATTAAAGGACTTATTATTTGGAAGTATTAAAGGACTTATTATTTCTGAAAATTGTGTTATATTGTCTAAAAAAAAAGGAGACATCATATAGAGCCTTTTCCTTAATATCAAAATAAAATTAGACATTTGACTATTGTGATAATACTGTCTGGTTCTAATGATTATCCTCTTCTTCTCAGTTAAAGGGCCTGTACCTGATTTTGGTCCATGAGTGAGGAACAAGTTTGAGCGTGAACCGTAGCCCCGCCCACTTAGTCCTTTCTGCCTTTGTGATATTGCACCATGACACAGAATCAACTGCCTGGGATAGTTTTATGTAGTTGTTTCACACAGTTCTGTTCAATCTCCACCCTACTATTGTTGTATTCTCACTCTTGATGTTGCACTTTGACACAGAATCAAGTGTCTGGCATAGTGTCAGGCAGTTATTTCCCACGATTCCCAGCAAATAATGTTCCTGATTGGATGAAAGTGAGTCACTCTCTCAATAGCTTCTTTACTAAAGTGGAACTAAACACTAAATCAACTTTTTGCAACTAAACTGTGTATATGGTGTTGCAATAGTATTATCTACTAGATCATTTTTGGCAAAGTTAGTATAAACTAGGTACATTTGCAGCTTTCTGGTCAAAACGCCTAAATGTGCTACCTCCAGTGGTTCCTGCAATTTCCAGTAGTTGGTAAAATCACGCAGGTCTGCCCTGATTACAGCCAGGTGTGTCTGATAACAAACACCTGGTTGCAGGGGCGGAGTCTGGAGGTACTTCAAACTCCGCCCCTGCAACCAGGTGTTTGTTACCCCTCCCCCCTCGCTCTCTTCTTTAGTCCTCCAGGTACTGCCCAGTTTAACAGCTGTTTGAAATGTGGTTGTAACGGAGTTTAGGTGTTTAGTCCCACTTTAATTTTTACCCAACAAAATGCTTTGTCTATGTGTTTCAGTATTTTTTTTTTTCTCAAGTATCTGCATTCACAATACACTGCATAATCTAAAGGCAGTTCATCTCAACCAGGTACAGCCTGTTCCTCTCCTGACGTAGACCGCTCCTCTGATGGCTCTTTAATACCCCAGTGCCATTGTCCTGGTGCAGGGCTGTTTCCAGGGGCTTCAGAAAACACGTGGTGATGAGGGGCCTGTGTGGACACTTTTATGGGGTCAGTCTGGTGATACAGAGACCAGTGCAATAGGTCACTGCACATTTACATTTATATAGTGCTTTTTTCTGCTGGAATGGATTCTCAAAACACTTTATATCAAGAAATCATTCACTCAAACATTCAAACACCAGTGTACACAGATACTGAAGGCAAGGCAGGTTAAGTGTCTTACTCAAGGACACAATGGCAATATGTACGTATGTAAGTAGGAGCAGGGTTTGAATCACCAACCTTCACTTGGGCCACGATACAATAATATGCTAAATGTGTCTTGTCCCAGTACAGATATAGTGCATAAAGGGCTCTTGAAGTCAAAATAAGTCTGTGGTGTACTGTCTGCATCTAATTATATAGCGTCTTTTTGGGCGATAATCAGGAAGTGTGCATTAGTATGCTAGTTGTTGTCTTTACCATCATGGAAAACCTCACTGTTTTCTCTGAGAGTTGTGAAAAGCGCATATAAAGTCATCGTAGTGAATAATTACGATGCTCGTAATGTATGAGATAAGTAAGGAACTACTGCAAACTATTTAAAATTAACTAGTTCTGTTTTTCATGTTTTAACACAGTAAAAAATCAGGTACAGCACCTTTAAATAAAAGTCAAAAACTCAATAAATAAATTACTGATATTAGTGGCTGTAGTAGTAGCAGCAGTAGTAGTAACAGTAAGTATAATAGCAGTAGCAGCAGATGTAGTAAAAACAAATAATAGCAAGAAGAAGCAGTATGTAGTAGTAGTAGCAGTAGTAGCAATATAGTATGTGACAAAAATGCATGTGTGGAGTTCTCTATTATGAATGTCCCACATGCCCACACAGCCTCATGTGTTCACACTGCACACAATGGTAATACTGTGACTCACTGCAGAGCACACTATTCCATATGACATATTCTATAGACTTGGAGAAACTTGCGTTTGTCTCCAGTAGGTTAGACTCCTGTAACGGCCTGCTCACTGTAAGACAGCTGCAGTACATCCAGAACGATGCTGCTTGGATCCTGACTAGAACCAGGAAGTACAAGCTCATAAGTCCTGTGCTCAGGTCTCTGCACTGGCTCCTGTGGTCTCTCCATGGCCTAGCACTAAAGTACATCTCCAACATGTTAGTGCCATTTGAACCATCTCACACTCTGAGGACTCCAGGAACCGGCCTCCTGCTGGTGCCCAGAGTCAGGACTAAACATGGGGAATTGATGTTTTAATTTTATGCAGCTAAAATCTGGTCTTCTTGAAGAAATGAGACAGGCCTCTGCTCTGACAATGTCTAAATCCAGGTGGTTCTGTTTAGCTGTGCATATGACTGAAAGGTTTTTAATCTGCACCCTTCTCTTGTTATTGTTAATGTCAATTTTATGATGATTATTCATGTTTTGATTTGTTTGTATTGTGACTTGAATGTCTTTCTTATTCTGTAAAGCATTTTTAATTACTTTGTGTACCAATTGTGCTATACAAATAAACTTGCCTTCGCTTACATTCCAACAGTTAATTTATGTGGCGGACAGTGCCATGAGTTTGTCGAGTGTTGTGTCCTTGTGCCTCTGCTGGCATCAATTGTGTTTAGTGCACACAAGAATTAGGGCTGAATTACTTTTAACTGTTTTGGTATAGGATAGATTAGTCCTTCTCCCCCCCTCACCCTCCCCTTTAGTCCTCCAGACCCTGTCCCTCCTCCCCCTCACTTTCCCCTTTAGTCCTCCAGATCCTCTTGTCTCTTGTTTATGTTGCCCTCAGCAGACCTACACATAACCAGAACAGTCATGTGCGGAATGTATGTCTCCAGATCCATGTGCATATGAATCATCTCACACACAAGGACCTTCACTGCTGCCCAATACCAGAGCCTCAGCATGTAGGCCTACAGCAGCCTACTGTCACCAAGCATGTGGACCTACAGCGTGCTACTGTCACCAAGCACTTTTTTCTCCTCTCTCACCCCCTACCTCCGCCCTCTCTCTCTATCTCCACACACTTTTTTCTCACTCTCTTCCCTCCCTCTCTCCTCTCCCTCTTCCCACTGTCTCTCATTTGTTTACCTTATGACCGTCTCCGTAGTGACGTGCCTGGAGACGCCCCGCACTAGAGTCTATTCAAAAGAGCAGAGAGGACAGTCCTGAGCATGAAACAGCACAGACGGCACAGACAGCAACAGACTGGGCACCTCCTCAGATTCACAAAATAAATGTATATGTGATAGGAGCCAAGTGGACAGGTTCATAGTTTTAGTGCACTGGTGTCTCTCTTTCAGGTGGGATAGAGGCAGTATTTTCAAAATAAATCACATATTCAAGAAGAAATTTAACACTTGTTGACCCTGACTATTAGGTCTAATAACATTTTGACTGCCACAGTTAAACACTGCAGGGGGAGTCCCGAGTCTCACCCTCATTTAAAAGTGTTTGCCCCTCATTTCCTCATTTGAGATGCGTAAAATAATGACACTTAACTCAGATGCACCCTCAGTCAGTTTGGTCTTGTTAATACTTAACCTAAATGATAGACCTTTGGTTTGGTTGGTTGGTCAGTAGGTCTGTAGCCTGTCAGCACAGTCTGACACAGTGAGGTGTTAATAAGAGATACCATTTCAAATTGAAATGGTCATCTTTAATACTAATGGGCTATTGAATTGGGGCTAGGTCTATGTCAAAAACATGTTACTAAGTCTATGGCCCTCATAGGCCCTTTAGGCTAAATCCCCATATTGTGTTTCTTTAGTATTATCAGTTTACTGGTATATTACTAGTTGCCTACTGTTCTTTGCACTACAAAGAACAGTAGGCAAGGCAAGGCTAGTTTATTTGTATAGCACAATTCATAGACAAAGTAATTCAAAGTGCTTTACAGAATAAGAAAGACATTCAAATCACAATACAACAAATCAAAACATTAAAGAGAAGAGTATCACAATACAACAAATCAAAACATTAAAAGAGAAGAGTGCAGTATAAAAATCATACGCACAGCTAAACAGAACCGTTTTGAGCCTGGATTTAAACATTGTCCAAGCAAAGGCCTGTCTCACATCTTCAGGAAGACTGTTCCAGGTTTTAGCTGCATAAAACTGAAACGCTGATTCCTCATGTTTAGTCCTGACTCTGGGCACCAGCAGGAGGCCGGTCCCTGAAGTCCTCAGAGTGAGAGATGGTTCATATGGCACTAACATGTCAGAGATGTAGGCTACTCCTATTTGGGAAACACGTCTAGTGTTCTAAATTTTAAAAATAGGCTAAAATATTTGCATTAAATATCAAAAGGTTGTTGGCTATTAGTCCAACTGAGTGATTTCATTTACATAGCCTGTCTCCATATCCGGTGCTTTATTGTGAAAAGCCAGTACTCACCGGAAGCAGAGGTAACTTGACACAAACATTTGACAGAGGAGCAGCAGAAGTTTGGAGCAGCGAAGCGAGCGGTCCTCTGCAGACAGACGCCGACAGACCGTGTGTGGCAGCGGCCTGGCTCCTCTCCTCTCCCCGCTGAAGCCTCCGTGGAGCCGCCTTCTTCCAGGTCCAGCCCCGGTGAGCGCAATTTAACCGTTATTTAGCCTAAACTTTCCGTGAGCTTTGTTTTGCCCTTTAACCAGTCAAGCCATACATGCAAACTAGAGGAAACGAAGACTTTGTAGATGCATCAAACATTTTCGTAGCTTTTTTGTGTGTTTTTTTATGTTTAAACGGCTAAACGAGCGAACATGTGGCGTGTGCGGGGGCGCGGAGGGGCGGTGTTGCGCGCAGGTGAGGCCGTGAGGGGACGCGCAGAGGACAGGTGGAACCGTCCTTTTTTTAACACCGGGCAGAAAGTAAAAGGCGCCTGTGGGTGAGTCTTTGAAATGTGAGCCGCGGAGCTCCGGACAATAGGCCGGTTTGATGTGTGTGGACATGGCTGTGCGCACGCTGCCCACGTCGCGAAGGATATGGTGATTATGTTACAGCCCGTACATGACACACTATACCGCGACCAGAGGACCACTCTGTCCCGCTACTGTTTAAAGGCACCGGGACCATGGACGAACGCTGCTCCGTTCTGGCGAGCCATCTGTAAACGCGTACTAGACCTAATTTGGGGGAGTTGGAGTCCACCATGTTGATAGACTACATGGAATATTTCTGTATAATTTCTATACAATTCCAAGCTAGTATCTGATTTTCGATACTTTTGATAACCCTATATTCTAGTTACGTTTTTTTAGACTTCCAATATATGATCTCACAATATATCTTCTTATTATTACATTTATTGATGCTTTAAATGCTAAAAGATACCACAAAAACGTGCAGCATTCTTACTGTGACCGAGCTTGCCTCTCCACAGATCTGACCTGTAATTTTAATCATTCTAGCGAACAAACATTCAAACAATAACGTAGGTGGTGTACCCTCACCAGAAATGTTCCGCAGTCCACCTGTAAATAATTAAATTAATACTAAGGATGTACAGTCCGGTGTTTTCAGTTCTGATACAAATGGGCTATTGATACTTTATCTTTAAGTATCTGCTGATACCTGATATAAACAAATATCAGTGTAGGGGCTGAAAATAGCTTTTTTTCATCCTCAAAACACAGTTAACTTAATACAAAATTAATCAAGTTGTATTATGTTACTGTTATTTATCTTGCTGCTAACTTCTGAACAGCTTTGTATGAATTAAACTTCAAATCTTATGAGACATTCTGGGCCTACGTTAGCCAATAAATAGTCTTATTACATCCAATTAAAGGCCCCACCAGGATATCGACTGAAGTAATCTTTGTGCTGATACCCGATCCAGCACATTTTTCTGTATTGGCGCCGATATCGGATATCTGTGCATCCCAAATTAATATCACTAGCCCACTTCAGAATCGTAAATGTAATGTGCTTTATATCTGAATGTTTACGTCTCATTACCTTTACTTTAACATTCATAAAGTTTGATTTGATAAAGCTGACTACATAAACTGGTCATCTGTTATCCCTTATGCAAATTAAAGATTTGACTGCTGATTGGCCATGTATCAGTAATCATGAACTGTGCAATTGTGATGTGGTCTGTTGACATCCTGTTGTGATGACGATGTAATACTATTTAGACCCATTGGTGCTGTTGTTTTCTATAAGTTTAATGGGAAACTTGGTTGATTCAACAATGCATGAACCCAATGGGGACACTGTAAAATCAGGGGCCATAGGTGACCTAATAAGGCATGGGAACGAGACGATGTTTGCCACCAGCTCCATGTGATCAGGATTTCCCTATGCAAAGTAATCACTCACAAATGCTGATGGAGAGGGAGGGACATGCAGTAGACGTTGCACTTGTGTGTCTGTGTGTGTGTGTGTAGGATCAGTTTGATGGGACACCGGCCTCAGTCAGCTGGTTCCACTTTATGAGAAGAGGTATCTTCTTTAGAATGAACGCTAAATGAACCTCAAAATGAGCAGATATTTTCTACAGTGAAAAAAGCATACGGTCTTGAGTTTTAAAAGAATATTAACCCATAAGTTAATAGCCTAATGTGCATCTCTAGTTGTCTCAGTTAATGTGCACTATAGAGCTGCAAGATTAATCGCAATCAAATCAAAAGTTGCCATTTGTTAATTGTGTCCATGCAGATTGCAATTTTGAAGTACCATAATTTCCTCCACAAACAACAAAATCTCCTGTCTTATTCCGCATAAAAACTGCTAACCCTGTAGTTTAGATCTGTATACACATGTTCTGAAATGTATGTGATTATTGCAGTTGTTTGTCAGCTCATAGGCTCATAGAATCCTGTTATTAAAATTGCTTATCAGAAAGTTTGACATTTCCCCCAAATCGTTCAGCTCGACTCTACACTCAGGATTGTCCACTCCTTAATATTTTCTTTCCCCTTTGGCAGCATGTACTCTGGTGTATCATACATTTTGGATCAGCTGACTGTGTGTTTGTCCCTCCTGAGCAGTGCATGTTGTTGGATGATGTGTGTTTACTGAACCTGAAAGTCAGTTGGAGACTCTGAAGTTGTAGTGCAAAGTTATTTTCCTTCAAACTCGCCCCAAACCTGCTCTTTTTCTTCATCATGAGTCATGGAGGCAATCTGTCAGAATTTATGTTTGCATTCTGCAATGGATGGAGATGACTTTTTGTTCTCCGTGTTCTTTATTACTTCCGATACCACAATGATCAACCAGCTACTTTAAGGTACTTTTAGGTACAGTATGTATGATTCTATGGAAATGGAAAGTTAAAAGCATACTTTGGAACATTCTCCATGGAAACCAAACTGTTTTATGCCATACTGTGGAATATTATAGCCAAAGGAACAACATTTCCATGGAAGCGAGCAGGATGAGGCCCTCCTCCAGGACAAATAAGAGTCTGTTGGTTTGTAGAGATGAAAACCTGCTTAGACCAAGGACGCATGTTTTCAGTGCAGGCTTTTTTTAGTCTATTCTTTTGGCTAAAAAGTTACATACTGTGGCTTTAAAGCATTATGTGTTGAAAGTGTCCATTGGTGCCATTTGTTTGTGCACATATTGTGAGCATGTGGGCGTTTTTGAGATATTGATCACCACTTTAATATTTGCAGGCCCATTCGATGTGGGTGATTCACTTCCCTAATCTGCTTTCGGAGATGAGTTTTCAGCCTGAGCTTCACTTTTCAGTCACAGGCCGTGCCCTTTTGTCCTCTGTCCAAAAGCAATGTCATGTATGCTCAGAAATCAGGTGTGAATTACTATGACTTGTTTTTCATACATTTTAAAACATGAAATAAAGTATGTGCTCCATTACCATGACAACCATTGTGAGTACAAACTGAAGCAGAGCTTGGGCGTTCCTCTCACTTATCGACAAACACAGAGGTCGTTACATAAAACTGATGACATCATTGCTGTACTTTACATGATTGTCCAAGATTTTGGGCTCTGCGGGGCCACATGGGGTGTATTTGAAGCAGCTGTGTGGGTCCCTGGTGGTGGCCCCACCTATGAGTGTCTGGAGAGCATGAAAAGGGTGGTCTCTGGTTGTCATGGCAGCCGGAGAAAGCACTAAACGGCTCTGATTTAAGGCCCCATGATCCTCCAAAGATGCATTTCTTTAAACAACTAAATCAATGTTTTGTACAAATGACTCAGAATGCTGGCCTGTTTAGTGAGTTTGGTAATGCTGTGGCTCAGAGAATCCAATTTGTAAGCCAAGTAAAACTGACAGACGATGAATGTTGAAAGAACAAAAACATTGCAAACAGTGGTGACTACCCAAGGAACACTTCAATATACTTCAGGTGAGAATTGAACCAGCAACCTTATGGACTGACTGCATGATCTTTACTGACTATGCCGCTGGAGTTTCCTTAAAGGAACTGTTTGTAAGATTTTAAATTCCATAAACTTGACCTATCTGTGTCCCCCTGATACGAGGTAAACCTTTTCCAATCAAATATATCTTTTACTGATAACAATTCTAAAGCTGATTGATTTATTCTTAATTACAAAAACATTGGATGTGATGTTGATGCTATAATTTCGTGCTTTGGTTCTGAACTTGATTATTTTAAACCTCAATGGACTCTCTCTGACCTGAGTGGTCATTGCCTAAACCCCAGCACCTGCAGCCAATCATTAATCAGTGCTAGTGCAGCCTCTGCAGTCAATTCTGGAGGTTCTGAGCTTTCACATGAGGCATGGCCTGTCCATATACTGAGAATGAGACAAACTTGTATGTGTCCTCTATCTGCGGGTTAAGGCATTTGCAAGGAAATTGCATTCTTGTTACATTATTTGACACATTACTACACCACACTATCATTACTCTAGTCCTATTAATTTCTGTTTTAACTTGACAATCTGAATCTGAAAATCAAATGCTCAACGTAAATGAGATTTCTGGCAAAAGTGCAGTTATATGTATGTTGTAATTTTTATAAGTAATTACAACTACAACGTTTTACTGCTATGTTAAATTACTGACTTGAACATCTCTTATCCCCCTGTTTGCACCTAATGGGTTGTTGGACCTGCTGTAGATTGGGGCAAGAGTGGTCTGAGTGTTGTATTTAATGTACTCTGCTCATACAGAGGACCTGCTCCACTTCCACTCAGTACATTAGATTGACAGACGAATACTTTTTACTACTATTGATCTCGAGGGAAATTCAAGTTTAGCTGCAGCAACATTTCCGCTGCGCTTCCCAGTCGCCTTTGTGTCTCAGTCAAAGGTCTCGGTGCAGCTTAACAGGAGGTGTGGTCAGGAAGGGTCAGCATCACATCCAGCCTTCAGGGGCAGCCAGGTGAACTCTGGAGCAGCCTCTCTCACTCAGCTCTGGTATTTCAATTGGCGATGAGACGGACCATTCTCAAGATTTTGGTCTGGAAGCTCTTCTGCCATATTTGCTGCCACATTTGGTGTAAAAAGTCTGTAGCCTCTGAGCTGTGCTGCTGTTGCATGTTGCACATATCCGTATCCTGGCTTGTATAATTTGTGTGGAACATCAGAGCCTCTCCATGCTGGACCCACAGGCCTCTTCCTGCTCTTCCTGCTCCTCCTTCTGCTTCTTTTGCACTTCTTGATCCTCCTCCTGTTCCCCCTGCTTCTCACTGCTGCTCCTGCTTCTTCTCCTCACTGCTCCTCATGGCTCTTCCTCCTCACTGCTCCTCCTGCTCCTCCTCTACTCTGTTGGTTTCTTCTTGCTTGTTCTTGGATTGGATTCTTGTACAAATGTTGACTTGAGATGACTGCACTCCTCTGGATGTGAGTGGAGGTCGTAGAGTTTTATATCTCCTCTGTAAAACATGTATTTCATGTGCTTTGTCCAGCAGCCAACTCTCCCCTCACTGTTTGGATTTGACTTTGAGTGTTGCATAACAGCAGGGTAGGATTTCCTCACATGCCTCAGAATGATCATTTTCAACTTTTACACACTTCTATTTAGTTTTCTTTGCCTGTAAATATTAAAGACCAATTGTTTTAGCAATTATTTATGAATTATTGCAAGATGTGACTCAATAGTTTGTGATTAGATTTGTGATTTTTTTTTTTTTTTTATAAGATTCTGTTCAAAGTTCACATTTTAAACGTGTTCAGAAGAATTGACAAGAAAAAACTAATACAAGCTTGATTTCAAGATTTGTGAAATATCATGTAATAAATGGTATAAAAGGTATTCGTGGGTTTCAGGCATGAGAGTTCCTTCCTGATGTGAATGATTTGGCATGGCATTGGTCCTCCATTGTTATAGCAATAACACAAATCAAAGTATTCTGTCCTTTGCATGGTTAAAGGTCCTCACAAATTCCTTCAAAACAGGAAGAAAAAAAAAATATCAATCACAATCACAACTAAACAAGCTTTTCCTCACAGTATATGGACAGGCCATGTCTCATGTGAAAAGCTCAGAACCTCCAGAATTCACTCAGAGGCTGCACTAGCACTGATTAATAGGCTACAGGTGCTGGGGGTAGGTGAGTGTAGGTTGATTCATTATGGATACACTCTGGACTTGCCAGTTGTCAGGCAATACATTTGCAGCTTTCTGGCCAGTTCAAGTGCTATGTGACATTACACTGTACTAGCCCAATTGAAGACCAATGCCCAGGTGTTTCTGATTAGACACCTGCTGCAGGGGCGGAGCTTGAAGTGTGGATACCTTTTAGGCCAACCACACTGTTCTTATACCTTCAATGTGGCTGTAGGTGGAATTTAGATGTTTAGCTCCACTTTATGTACAGGCCTCCTGCTTTCACCTGCAGCTCAGCTCAGGGTCCACTGCTGGAGACTTAATCGTCTTTACACATGAGACATGGGCCTGTCTGCTCCTCTGTGGACACAATAGACCCCACACTGCCAACACTGCACACTGCCAACAACACTGCACACTGTCAACAACTCTGCACACGGCTCTACAGGAAAAGCACTTATCTGGAGATATGCTGACCAGTGCAGAGGACGGTTCATGCAATCTACAACAGCATCAGAGCCAAACAAAAGACTGGAGATATTTAAAGGGCCTATATATTACGCCAAATTGGCTCTTTAAGGCATGTTATAATGTTGTTACCTCATCAAAAACATACCTGGAGCTGTGTTTTGTTTCATTCACACATGTTTGAGTAATCCTGGTTTATTAGTTTGTCTACATCTCCAAAGCTCAAAATGCTCTGTTCCAACTTGTGAAGTCATGAAGCAGTAGTTTTCAAGTAGTTTTCACCTTTTACTGTTTGTTCAGTAAGGATTGGTAATTCCAGGTCTGAAATCATGGAGTGTATGGAGTTTAAAATCACAGTGTAACACTTCCTGTATTACCACATGACATCACAAGGTGGAACAAAGTGTTGTCTGTTTGAAAGAAGAACTCTAAATATAGAGAGTTTGTGTGTTAAACGTGTGTGAATGAAACAAACACAACTTCAAGTATGTTTTTGATGAGGAAACATTATAACATACATCAGAAAATGGCGCAATATTGGCAGTTTAAGATTCCAAACAATGTACCAGATGGTAGATGATGGTAGTTGATGGTGCTTGTGCACTGAGAGATACTAAGACAAGTGAACCTACCATGACAGGCCCACGTACAGCTCATGTACTGGAGTGGAAAGGGAAGCCCCGCCCTCCTGGCTCCAGACCTCACATTATAACACAACAGTGAGTCAGGGGGCAGGGGGGACAACAAGGGGTGGGGCTTTGGCCTCACTCAGGGGTTTCAACAATTGGATTAGTCATGATTAGCTGATTATTACATTATGTGTATGATTTTTCTGACAAGCATTGGCATTGCGTTTACCTTTGCAATTTATGTTTTAATAACAGGATTCTGTTCAAAGTTCTGATTCTAAACACGTTCAGAAGAATTGACAAAAAGCCTGAAATATGAACTGACCAACTAATGAAAGAATCATATTTCAGAACATGTTTGTACAGATCTAAACTACAGGGTTAGCAGTTTTCATGCAGAGTAAGACAGGATAGTTTATTGTGTCCATTCAAATTTCACTTTTGATTAATCTTGCAGCCCCAATCAGTTGCAATTTTTGACAAAAATTTTGATGAAGAGCGGCACTGATATAATGGTAGGACTTGGCAATATCGCAATAAAAATCCAAACGTGATCTCGTCATATTGTGATTTACTGCGTTTGAGCAGATGGCTGCATTAAATAGACACTTTCCCATTTACTCCTTCTATTGGTTAGGCTCTGTAAGGCTTGGAGTGAGTGACAGCTGGATTTAACTAATCACAGTGAAGCATGACCATTCAGAATAAGCCAATGAGAAAGTGGTGATATTTATTTTTTTTATCATATTGCCCACCTCTATATAAATTTCCACATAAAATCCATCATCCCTCACATATTGCATCCGTCTTTTGTGTACTGTTTATCATTGGTAAAATAAGTTCACATTACCGTCATGATTTTGTTATGGTACAGGCTAATGCTTTCTGCTTTGACTTGTTTTCAGAGACCTTTTGTACGACCTTGCTTTGAGCTGCATGGACCTTCTGTCTGTGTGTGTCCAGAGTTGTGCTGGACCGGTGCTCCTGGGTATTCTCCATGTAAGTGAGTGCCTGTGCTTGGGTTGTGGTAGTGGGGTTTTACTTGTGGACTGTAATATTGACGTCATGTAAATGGTAAGCAAAAACACAGATGTGGTAATGTAGTGCCTTAGATGCCTTCTCAGTGAGTAATGGAAATACAGACTGTACTGTATCGACTAGAGGGCTACGTTATCAGATTAGAGGGATGGTGCCCAAAGTGGATGGTGTAAATACTCTATTCTTGAACTCCTTTTTTCCAAGTCTTCTCAGTCTTGGCAGTCTGATTGCACTGGCCATTGGAGGCAGTACAAACTTCATTTTTTAACACAAAGCTGCAAATTTACCTAGTTTGCACTAAAATTGTCAAAAAAGGACTAAGAACATTAGATGATGCTATTAAAACACCATATACCTAGTTTAGTAGCAAAAATGTTGATTTGTTATGTTTATGCTCACTTTTACAGTAGAACTAATCATACATATCTGCCATGTACTGGTAACAAATTACAATAAATGTATAGATGGTGCTAAGACTTAAATTTCAAATTATCTGGTTGCCCCTGTTTTTATCTTGTGACCCCCAGGTTGAGAGCCACTGTTCTAGAACAGTGTGTGAATACACCATAAATGAGCATAACGGTTGTACTGTCCCTCCTGGTGTCCGTTAGTCCGTTAGACATTCAAGTGATCTCTCTCTCCCAGTCCTCAGTCTCAGAGCCCCAGATCCCCAAAGCCAGTTGAACTTGCAGCAGGATCTAAAGCAACTCTCCAACGCAGGATTCTGATGTGACTGTTGTCCACTGGGCTCTGCAGATATGAGAGGTACTGATTAGATGTCTTATGTATTTGGATGTAAGCTCATAATTGTCATTGGCTGCTCAGAATGAGAAAGCATTAAGAAAATCATCAAAACTAAATGTAAATCCCTGTACTAGTTATAGTGTGTCTTGACTAGGGCTGCAAGATGAATCGCAGTTGAATCAAAATTGCAGTACAAATGGACACAAATCACAAACCGCAAAGGCTGTAATTGCGAAGTACCATAATTTACTCCACAAACAAAATCTCCTGTCTTATTCTGCATACAAACCGCTAACCCTGCAGTACAAATATGTTCTGAAATGTGATTCTTGTGTTAGTTATTTCAGATTTAAGTGATTTTTGTCAATTCTTCGGGATACGTTTAAAGAGAATCGTATTGTTAAAACATAAATCGCAAATCGAATCACAAATACAATGCTTATTAGAAAAAAATCACATTTAGATACTTTTGCCAAATCCTTCAGCCCTAGTCAAAAAAGACCATCAAGGCCAAAATGCGGCTATATTACAACCAAAAATTACTCTATCTGGACCTTACTTACATTTTAAGCCAATGTAGTTTGTTAACATAACTGTTGATTTCAAATGTAAAATCAATGTCGTTGGCATTTAAAAAAAAAAAAAAAGAAATTTCTTTATTTTATTTATTTGCCTGTAAATGTCGGTTTTGTTGTGAAAGTGGGTCAGAGTAAATGATGAGAGTGTAATAGGGGGCCCACAGTGAGAACCAGAGAAGTGGGACAGTACATTGTGTAGGGGCCGTTGGGGCTGTGGTGGGCGGGACATATGTGGAGAGGAGTGCACCCAAATTTATGGACCGACCCAACACAGTGCCAGGCCAGCTTGTGTTGATTCTGACAATAAGTTTAAAGGGCCTATTACGCTATTTTCTGATTAATGTTATAATGGTGTTTCCTCACCACAAACATACCTGGAGTTGTTTTGTTTCATTCACACATATCTAACACACAAGCAGAACACACTTTGTTACACATTGTGATGTGTTGTGGTAATGCAGGAAGTGCTCCAGTGTGTTTTTAAAGTCCATACACCTTCACTAGCATCCTTTGGAAAAATTTCAGCCCTGGAATTGTCAGTCTCTACTGAACTAAAGTTAAATGTAGCTGTTAACATGAAAACTACCACTACCTGACATCACAAGGTTGAACAGAGCATTTTGAGCTTTGGAGATGCAGACAAACTAATAATAAAGGATTACTCAGACGTGTGAATGAAACAAATCACAGCTTCAGGTGTGTTTTTGAGGAGCTAACAGCATTATAGCATGACTAAAAGCTTACAAGAGTCAATTGTGTGTACCATATGACCTTGAAATGGTCTTATATCTGTGTAATACCTCAGTGGTCCAGGTAAGTTCCATAGTGGTCCATGGGCGTATACTAGTCTATGTGGTCTTATACTTGTTCTGATACAGCTCAAGATAATTCTAAAGCTATTCGGGAAAGGTTAATTTATGTCCCGTGAATGTGACTTTTTAGTATTGATACTTGCTCAAGTGAGTATTTAGTTTGGTTACTAGTTTTAGTATCAATTAGTACCTATTTTCAATCATTTTGACAACCCTATTTCCTTGTTTTATTGTTTCTCTTGTTTTTATCAGTTCTCTTGTTTTTATCAGTTCTCGTCCTCTTGTGCATTAGGACTCCTCTGAGCTTGCATTTGGCTGTGTGTGTCTCCTCCTTCTGTGTGCTGACCTGCTCACCCTGTTCACAGCAGCAGTGGCAGCACCAGTCTCTGCTCCTCTGTTGTGGTTTTCTGTTGTTTATGGATCAACATGGTGAAAGGGTTTGACCCTAATCAGAGTTGTGCTGCCAGAGGGGTGCAGAGGGAAACTTTATGTGCTGCTTAGGGCTAGTATAGTCTGTTGTTGTTTTATTGTGGCTTATTGGCTTCATTATACATAAAATAGTGTATGGAATTCCCACTGCCAGGTTAGGCTGCGTTTTGATGAAGTACCTTGTATGGACACTAGAGGGTGGTGTTGTCTGTGAAGTTTGGAAGCCACGGTCTGTTAGCATGTATTTTTTTATGATTGATTAGGCTAACAATTAAACTATACTTTAAATTTTTGGGGGGGAGAATTGAACCACATAGAAAAAAAACTTTCATGAGAAGTAGAAATTAAAATATTTTGAGTTGACACAAAACCAAATGGAAAAAGGAATTTATTATTATTTCCTAATAACTTATCATGTTTAATAAATAATAATCATTAATAAAAGGTACTACAATCAGTACTAAATCTGTGTTGCTGGTGCCTTAACCTGCAGATAGAGGACACATACAAGTTTTTCTCATTCTCAGTATATGGACAGACCATGCCTCATATGAAAGCTCAGAACCTCCAGAATTCACTCAGAGCTGCAGAGGTTGCACTAGCACTGATTAATGATTGACTGCAGATGCTGAGGTTTAGGTAGTGATGATTCAGGTCAGTGAGAGTCCAAGCAGTTTAACAACTAAGATTGCACATGAATGTTATCCTTTCACGTTTGTGAACAATGTGGACAGCTTCCTTCAAGTCAAACACAACATGCAAAACAAGTATTAGCTTGTATTTTCAGAAAATAATAACTCATTATACATTTGAAATTATTCCTATATTGTATGTGTAACTGAGATGTGAACACTCTTGTTAACCTGCAGATTTGCTGTGGCGTGGTTTGCAGGATAATGGACAGAAATATTTTTTGAGCATTTTCCTTTTTGACATCTTTACAATATGCTACAATACAGGAACACTAGCTCTTGCCACATCTGAGAGGGGGACATTAGCATATTATTCTACTGTCTGACAACCACCACTGCACCATGTTGGCTCACCTGTCTTACACAATGTCACAGGGATCAAAAAATCTTAAGTGTTTGTTTTTGTCCAGATGTAGTGCTAGTCCACCCCCTACCTCTCTGCCCCCTCTCCAGTGCCCTCCTCCCGGCTGCCCTCGTCTGGCCTGCCCTGACCACCAGTTGTCCATCTCGTCGTCACTTGATTGATCTGGCCTGGCGCTCATGGTCCCGGGAAAGCACCGTACTAAAAATATCCCCCACCCACCTACCCCTCATCCACCCCGGACCCAACCACAACACATGCACCCCCAAATAGAGGTCTATACTAGGGCTAGGGCTGGGGCGGGGGCGGGGGGAGGCCAGGTCAGCGGGGAGCCACTGGGGCTGGGGCGGGGGCGGGGGGAGGCCAGTGTCTGCGTGAGCCATAAGGTCCACTCACTGTCCCCTCTGGACATCACCACACTGGATACGCTGCAATACTGGACACGAGCAGGGGCGTTCAGGTTTGTGAATGGATATTTTATAGATTAGTTATTTATAGTTAGTTTTCTTGTCTTCTAATTGGGGAATTTGTGGTTATTTTTAGGGTAAAATTTGTGTTTTGTAGTCAGATTTGTGGCTGCTGTAATGTTTTTGAAAAAAATGTTGCCAAATGATTTTATGATACATACATCAACTATGAGACTTCTCATAGTTGATGTATGGCATAGGGATGCACCAATCTGATACTGGTATCGAATATCAGCACCAATACTGAAAAAATTAGCTGGATTGGATATTGGCTTCCAAATATCGGTTGAACATATAATTTGATGTAATAAGATCACTTACTGGTTGTTGCCCCCCCAGAAAGTAAACTAAACTTTCTGGTCCAACTACATGTTCATGTCTAAATGTTTACACTTTTATTTACACAAATTTGATCTGTAATTACTTGAGGGATAAATAACAGCTACGTAACGCATTTGGATCAGTTTTTTTCTTACATTAATCTTGTTTTGAGGAAATAAATGCAAATTTCAGTCCCTGCATTGGTATCAGTTGATATCCAGTATCTACAGATATTTAAAGCCATAGTATCAAAATCAGTATCGGAACTGAAAAATGTGGTTCAGTGCATCCCTAGTATACCAATAATATATTACGTACATTTGAATGAAATTTCTCTAAGGACTACCTTCTGCCAAAATCGGTGAGCAAAAATTTTTGTTACTCTTTCCACTGTCTACGAGTGACAGCTTTATGTTGACATTTGAACATTTGAGTTTCTTGTACTGCTCCTTCAGATATGATTTCGCTTGTCTCATTACTGTGGTCTGTCCTTTGAAAAAACATTTTTTACATTATATGATGTTTTGTTAACTTCAAATTATATATCCAATGTCTGATCTCTGGCATGCGTTCAGGGGGGTCTCGGTGTAACCTTTGAGCAGTTGTCATATTGTGGTATAATGACAAACGTGGTTAATCCTCTTGTTAGACATGACCCAGGAATAAAAGTGAAGTCAGTGTATGAGCCATGGCAGCTGTGAGTGCAGGTGTCTGTGCTGGATGGAGCCTCACTCTGTCCAACTGTTCCTCAGTGACCTCATAGTGTTGGTGTTGATGTACACTCAGAGCAGAGGGTGGGCTGTAGGATGCTCAAGTTTTACTCATCTCTCAAAGCTACAATATGTGTCAACGTGACTCATTTGCTTTGACTTGATTGGTAATATTCAGTCACTGAACAGTACCTTGTAAGGCTGTTAAACGTATCAACTCAGATACCAATATTAAAACTAGAGGTACTATGGCCCTACATACATCTGCCTATAATATCAACTGATACCAAATGTACTCCTAATTATAGAATCACCCATAAGATCTCATGGTAACATAAAAAAGTGCTATTATTTTGTGTGTTACATTCTATTACTAAAAAGGAGCATGTGTTATCATCATTGTGGTATCTTAATTAGTATTGAGTATCAAAATCGAGTGCCTTTCTTCAGTAAATATTTGGCTTGCAGTATGAGTAATCTGTTTTTTCTAATGCCCCATCATTTATTGTCTCATTGGGAAATTTCTCCTCTGCATCTGACCCATCCTTCAGTAGCAGGGTTCGGCCACAGCGCCTGTAGCAGTGTAGTAGTAGCAGGGTTCGACCACAGTGCCTGCACAGAGCCTGGGGACCCATTTCCAGATTATGAGCTATGCTGGTCAGGACCACAGTGGTTGGAGAATTTTCCTTTTTATAATAGTTTTGGCAAGATGAGGGAACGTGAGGAAAAACTTCCCAGACATGAGGAGAAACACGCAAACTCTGCACAGAAAGGCCCCGCACTGACTGAAGCTGAACCCAGGATCTTCTTGCTGTGAGTCCAATTTAAGTATCTGCCAAGTTGTATTATGTTTTAGTTATGGACTCTAGACTATGCTCATAGATAGAAATAGCCCAATATACCTGGCCAATATTTGGGCTTTATAGCGTATCGGCTATAGGCCTTAAACCTTCAGCACAGACCGATATTTTGTTTTGGTTAATCTGCTGCCTAAAAATGCTCACACACATCTTTATTTGAACACTTCAGTGTGAAAAGATAACTGCACAAAATGTGACTACACTGCTCTCTTATAAGTTTGTGGTAAAAAGGGCTGTGGGGAGTTTGTAGTAAATTTACATTACATAATTTGAGGAAAATGATCAAAATCTGCCCTACTGTTTATTGGCCATTGGTTTCTCTGGATTCTAAACAATTGGTATCGGCATTGGCCATGAAAAAACCCATATCGGTCGATATCTACTCTTAGCTCAAGTCCTCACAGCTGGATTTTTATGGTTAGACATAGGAAGCATGCTCTTTCACCTATCTCCTTGCAAACTTGTCATGAGTGGCTCCGGTGTGTGTCAAGATGAGATCTCCAGATTTAGATACACCCAGTAAGATTCCTTTGGTAAAGGATTTGTTCATAGGTATAAGGGGGAGAGATGGCTTTGATTTGCCATTTGGATTATTGTTTTACATAAAAGGTATTGTACGTATTTGAGTGCCAGAAACACAAGTGTCTCTGTTTAAATAAGCTGTGGTGGTTCTAGATACACTGTTGCATATAGGGATGGACAATATGGTGACAAAAATCAAATTGTGATCTTCTTCCTGTGACTGTTATTTTGATAAAATCGCCTTATTGTGATCCACTAAATGTTTCTCTTGCAGCTTTATGCTCAAACAAACTCATTTTTCCCCACCCACTCCTCAGCCTCAGTGACTAACAGCTAGATATAACCAATAAATATAATTGTGTATATATATATATATATAT
>KN482899.1:0-26638 GCA_000787095.1 Periophthalmodon schlosseri | reverse complement strand
CCGCGGGGGCCCCCCCCCCCCAAGCCAAGCGCGGGGGCGTGCACGCGCTCTCACACGTGTCACCGCTGCAGCACAGGGGGGTTCTGGGTAATCCTCATACACATGGCACATCTGCACCGAGGCCAGCGACCAATCAGTGAGCTCCGAGCAGCAGGCACGGGCCAATCACAGCGCTCCGTGCATCAGCAGAGGGGGAGGGGGGAGGAGGGTGACAGAGAGGAGATCATCTTTGTTGAAAGGAATCCCCCGAAAGTTATGAACCACAACAGCCAGATGCCCTCCCATCCTCCTCTATCTCTGTGTGTCAGATGCCCTCCCATCCTCCTGGGGTTGTTTTGTTTCATTCACACACGTTTCAGTAATCCTGCAAGTTTAGTCTGTCTCACAACACTCTATGCCACCTTTTGACATCATAAAGTGGTAATCCAGAAGTGCTCCTGTGTTTTTTAAAATCCATTCACCTTCAAATCTGTGATGTAAATTTTCTTTTTTCCTTGTTCTTGTTCATTCACCCTCTCCTCCATCTCCTCGTTCTCTACCTCGTTCTGAGCCACGTGAAGTTGAGGGTTCTATTCCTAGTGCGGGTCTAAAAATATCCCTGTTCTGTTTTTAGTTTGGCTCCGACACGTTCTCTGCTCACGTGACACTATTTTTACACAAACATTCATAATTCATATCTCCGTTCAGAAATCCAGCGCTTTTTATAGAAGGAGGAGGAGGAGGAGGAGAGCAAGGGAACGCCAGAGATTCAAACAAAATCCACAAATAACCAAAGTATTTTTAGCTCAAACGTTGAACCTGGTGACTCTTGTGTCTTTGTAAACTTCACTACATCCAGTACAAGAGTTTGAGTGTCCCATAGAGAATGAACGGGGGACGTGTGGTCAGTGGTTTCACATCACAACATTTGGGCCAATAATCTTTAATACAGATGAGGGACGGATAAATAGACTTTTTATATACGCACTCTTGTTGTGATGTAATGATTTCAGTTGCTAAATTAAAACATTTATGATTTTTATTTTTTTTTTATTTTTATTTTTTTTTCTTTCTTTAGGATTTCTGAATATAACTCAGTCAGTATTTTATTTTTTTTTTATTTTTATTTTTTTTTCTTTCTTTAGGATTTCTGAATATAACATCAGTCAGTAAGAAGTGGCGAGTTCCTTGGTTTTGAATGGGAATAATTTAAGGAAAATGTTTGGACTGCGTCTCTCAAACCAGTTTGTTTCCGCTTATAGGCACCATTTTGAGGACTTTTTTTTTTTTTTTTTTCATAAAAAATACGGAATATTCTGTTTTGGATTGTTGATCGCTATGGCAACAGTCGCACAAAGCCGCATGTGCTTCTATTAAACGACATGCTGCAGTAGAGTAGTAGTGTTTCAGGACCATGGAGAGCTCCTCAGACTTAACTAACAAAAAACAGCTCTGACCCTGATGCAAACTACTACAGCTCAAGATGATTCTAAAACTGTTCAGAAAAGATCGTTTGTCCTGTTAATGTGACTTTTATTTTCATTTTAGTAGTATTTTTAGTATCGATACCTACTCAAATGAGTATCTGTTTCTGTACCAGTTTGTCTCAAATTAGCGTCTAATTTTACATGTTTTGACAGCCCCAATCTGGCAGTATTTTTCGAAGCCTCTGTCTCTTTGATGTTTTCTGCAGCTTTTGAGCTTCATGTTTTTGTGTCTATTTTACAGTTTTATTGTAGGTCTTTTAAATCAGATCTGTTCTGTAAACTGTTCTTCAGATCTTCTAACCATGTTCTAGTCGTTTCTTCTCACTGAGCCTCTGAAGTTGTATTTGGAGTGATTCATGTTTGTGTAATCTTTAATCGCTAATTTTCAAAACGCCATTTTGCCGATCTACCCCTATTTTCACCTCCACCGGTACATGCCCACTGTGACGTACCCACTTGCTTCATTATTTTCTTAATTGGTGATACTCGTAGGATTCAGCAGCGTCGCATAGTCATTTTGGCACAAATGGGAAAAAAAAAAAAAATGGGCTGCTCGCTGGTGTGATGTGCAGCTATCCATAGGGGGCGCCGACAGCATGCAGTGCTTTGTTGTGATGACGTTTACGGCAATGTCAGAAAACTGCAATGTCCAACCCGAGCTAACGTGGAAGTCAGCGGACTTGTTTCTTTTATTAAGTCGTTTTGATTTAAAATGTATAAATTATAACATAATGATCCAGGGGTGTCAGAGATTATAACTATAGAGCAGATACAAGCACAATAGGGCTGATTTAAACTAACTTTAGCCAGTGTTGTTGTGTTGTTGGTCCCTGTTTCTTCTGCCTTACTCTAGTTTAGTTTATTCTGGTCTTATTCAGAAGCAGCTGCTGTCGTCTTCTCATTGGCTCTATAAATAAATGTATCCAAACGTGTGGTTGTGAGCGCGCTCAGTGGAGCCGTTCTATTTTTAACCTGAACCTAAACACAGAGGGGCGCGCTTGTTACATAACCAGCACCCCAGAATGCTGCACTCTGATTGGACCAGTGCGTGGCGTTTGAATAATCCTGCCGTGTGATTGGACGAGACTGTGGAGGTTTATGAAGAATGAACAGAATTAAAATAGAAATGGAGGAATCACGTTTTTAATTCATAAAAAAAAACAAAAAAAACCCAAACAAACGGGACCGGGACGAGGGACCGGGACGAGGGACCGGGACGAGAGACCCAGAAAAGGCACCGAGAAGAGGGACCGGGACGAGGGACCGGGACGAGGGACCGGGACGAGGGACCGGGACGAGGGACCGCAATGATGCTAAAACTAAAAAAACTTTGGTTAAAAAAAAAAACAACTTTTTTTTTTTTTTTTTTTTTTTTTAACAAAACACTGTAATTTTCAACAGAAAACATGAGCTCTTTATCTTGTGGTCTTGATCTTATTCTGCGTCTGATACAGCTCAACGT
Organism: Periophthalmodon schlosseri; assembly: GCA_000787095.1. Lineage (NCBI taxonomy): Eukaryota > Metazoa > Chordata > Actinopteri > Gobiiformes > Gobiidae > Periophthalmodon > Periophthalmodon schlosseri. Next base: position 23,710 of record KN482899.1, on the reverse strand, counting down.
CTTTTTAAAACAGAGGTCAAACCTTGTCCAGGGATTTTTTTTGTCTTGATACTTCAAAGAAACATGGAGTTTAGACCTACTAGTTTTAGTGGCTTAGGATCAGATTTTTGATTTGCTGACATTAACACTGACAGAGGACACTGAACACAAGCTCCACCAGAGCTCAGACCTGTCCTGACATGGATCAAACTGCTGTGCGTCTGTTGCTTTAGGTCAAAGGTCACTGTACTCTGTGACTGTGCCGAGTGCATTCTCCACGTTCCAGAGCTGCACCTGATGCTCTCACGACACCTTTGATAAAATCAGTCTTTTGAGTGTCTCGTCACGTACCTCTGAAACTTTTGACGTCCCCGTCTGGTATTCAAATATCGAACAAACGAGTACTGTGAAAAATGAGGATTTTTCACAGGTATCAATACTAAAGTCCCACACGACTGAAATGAGTGTCAGGAAATGGAGTCGACCGAAAAACAAATCCAAGTCTGCCCATGCTGGGGATGTTCTATATGGATGTTTATCGCAGAATGTTCAGCCATGGAGACACAATGCACACATTAACACAGACAAAAATATTTTAGATCTCTGAAAACTCAAGAAAAAAAATCTCAAAGTGATTTAAAGGGGACATTTTCAGGAGCCTGTACAATCCGAGCGTTCATGGTTCTGTTTAGGAGTTTGATTTTACACAAAAAGGTGAGAATGACTAACTGAAAAACTGTTGACTAATGCTAGCTAGCTTGTGACTGTAATGTTATTTGAGAAGGACTTGTTTAACAGCACAAATCTGCTCACCTGTGTAGTTCCAGATAAGTCAGTTCTTTAATCTGAGCTTTGTTTTAACACAATCTGACCATAAAGTCTAACTTAAGGCACTGCTCTGTCTGAAGCTCTGCTACTTAAGTTGGCGTCACACCCGCAGGGAACATGGAGGACATCAGCTGCAAAGTATCAATACTCTTCTTTAATCCAGAAGGAGTTCTGGTTGATTTGTCTGGTTAATTTTTCACATTTGTCTGAACCCAGGGCAGAATGTGACACGACTCAGTCACGTCTGAACTGTTCCACAGAAACATGTCAAGTGCAGATTCTCACGTCTCTGTGTCTCCTGCTGCTTCTGTCAAGATATGAGCATTCCAAACTCAATTTCGATACTAGGGAATAGAACACTAAAAACACTTTCTTTAGAGTTACTGTGATTTTCAACATTAAATGGTAGTACTTTCTTTTCTATTCCCATGTGGCCTTATATCTGTGTAATCCCTCATGGTCCAAGGTATGTTCCATAGTGGTCCATGGGCGTGTACTAGTCTGTGTGTCTTATACTTGTTCTGATACAGCTCAAGATCATTCTAAAGATGGGAAAGGTTAATTTCTGTCTTGTCAATGGGACTTTGCCATAAATGAGTATCTAGTTTTGATACTAGGTTTAGTATCGAAAATCAGATACTAATCGATACAAGTTTGAAATTTTAGTATTGTGACAACACTGTCACTGGGTTAAACCTGCACCCAGAGGAAACTTAACCAGACACCAGGAGAACATGCAAACTCCACACAGACAGGTGTGTGTGTACGTGTCCTGTTCACTTGAGTTCAAAATGACGGCGTTTGTTGAGTAACTTGTGTGTGACGCAGATCATGCCAGAACACACGAACATGCTAGATCCGTGTGACACTGGAGGAATGCTTTGTCCCTGTTATGTTGTCGTGTTGTGTTAGTTGTGTTAGCATGTTCTTTAAGCTTAACCCTGTTCTGGAATGTGGTCCGGGCAAGTCGGTTCTTCTTCGAAGGAGCTGCTCTGGAAGTTTCTCAGAGCTGGAGTTTTGTGACAGAGAAAAGTTAGTTTTGTGTAATATAGGACCTTACCTTACACTGACTCTTGTGAGCTTTAAGTCATGTTATAACGCTGTTACCTCCTCAAAAACATACCTGGAGTTGTTTTGTTTCATTCACACGTTTGAGTAACACTTTATTAATTTGTCTACATCTCCAAAGCTCAAAATGCTCTGTTCCACCTTGTGATGTCATGAAGCGGTAGTTTTCAAGTTAATAGCTCCTTTTACCTTTAGTTCAGTAGAGTTTGGCAATTCCAGGGCTGAAATAATCCAAATGATTCTAGTGAAGGGCCGTAGAGTTTAAAAACACAGTGAAGCACGTCCTGTATTATGACATGACATCACAAGGTGGAACAGTGTGTTTTCAGTTTGAGAGAAGAACTCAGTTTAAATATGTAGGGTTTGTGTTAAACATGTGTGAATGAAATCGGAATGAGTCGGCTGCCCTCCCTCTCTGTGTGTCAGATGCCCTCCCTGTGACTCCATGGGGTCTTGTTTGTACAGATTTAAACTACAGGGTTAGCACAGGGTTTTGCACAGAACATGTTCTGAAATGTCCGTGTGTCGGATGCCCTCCCTGTGTGTCGGATGCCCTCCCTGTGTGTCGGATGCCCTCCCTGTGTGTCCATGGGCTAACCCTAACCCTACATAAAAGCTGTTAACCGTATCGTTGATGTACTATTTGGTTTTGAGTTCTCGTCTATAGAGTTGTGTTGGATAATGTGGATCACATATTTGTCGTGGTCATCGTGGATACTGTTGATCATATTTAGAGTCGTCGCCGTGTCTGTAGAGTCGTCGCCGTGTCTGTAGAGTCGTCGCCATGGAGACTGTGGATCACATATTCAGTTTCTATCGTTGATGTACTATTTGGTTTTGAGTTCTCGTCTATAGAGTTGTGTTGGATAATGTGGATCACATATTTGTCGTGGTCATCGTGGATACTGTTGATCATATTTAGAGTCGTCGCCGTGTCTGTAGAGTCGTCGCCATGGAGACTGTGGATCACATATTCAGTTTCTGTCTGTGTCCGTTGCTGCTGCAGTTTTTGGTCAGAGCTATTTTTAACTCGGCCCCAGTTTCCCTCAAACGCGTCATTGCTCTTCATCATTCTGCTCCTCCTCCTCCTCTCTGTATATTTTGTTTTTTTAATATATTTTGACAGATGCTGGAGTTTAAACCCGTTTGTGGGTTGGTGCAGAATGGCCTGGTTTAAAGAAGATGGACCATAGATTTTAGCTGGTGATGGTGTTTTAATGTTGACCCCTCCACACCCCTGCCCATTTATGAATGTGATGGTTTAAGTGTCTTGCGCAATAACATAGTGGCAGTATGTACTGGTTGGAGCTGGAACTGAACCTCTGACCTTTGGGTTTGTGAATGCTTTACCACTGAGCCACTGCAGTTTCCTCTTTGGAGTGAATCTGCATGAATGCTTCAGTGAGGTCGTCTGGACCTGGACCTGGTTCAGACCGGTTCCACTGCTCCTTAACCCAGAGACCTAGAGCTGGACCCACAGTGGCTCAGTTGGTGGTGTTTGTCCTCTGACCTGAGGGTTGGCAGTTCACATCCATCCGCAAGCTTCATTTGAACACTTTGCTCAGAAGGTGACTCCAGCTCTTAAAGGTCTGTGGTTAAAGAGCTTTGTGTGAGTTTGTAGTGAATTTAAATGACATCATTTGAGGAAAATGATCCAGATCTGCCTTCCTTATCACCTCTAAAATATAGGCAGAGCATCAGCCATGAAAAAAACACATTGGTCAGTCTCTACACGGGGTTTGAGTCTTTGGTGGGTTTTTGTGTCTTTGGGGGTTTGAGTCTTTGGGGGTTTGAGTCTTTGGGGGTTTGAGTCTTTGGGGGTTTGAGTCTTTGGGGGTTTGAGTCTTTGGGGGTTTGAGTCTTTGGGGGTTTGAGTCTTTGGGGGTTTGACGTGGACATGAGGAGATGCGTTTAGCTTCAGTCTCATTTTCTTCACATTATATTGAGTTTGGTTTTGAAAAGTCCAGTTTAAAGAAGTCTTCATGGTCAAGTCCCTACTCCTCCTCAGCTCAGTCAGATCGTTGCATTTAAACTGTCCAAATGTTTCTTTTTCCTGAATGACCAATTTCTGATCTGTGTCTTGTTTCAGTTGTGACCGGGGCAACTGATGGAATCGGGAAGTCCTACGCTGAAGAGGTGAGGAGCCCTCTTATATTTACATGATTTCAGACGACCTCAGGCTTTAGTGTTTGTCCTGAGGAGTTTAGTTCCATGAGTTTTTTGGTTCCGTCAGTGATCTGAAGAGTCTCTCTCATCTTTTTCTTAGTTGGCTCGTCGAGGTTTTGCTCTGATGCTGATCAGCCGCTCTCAGGACAAACTGGACGGTGTTGCCAAGTTACTCGGTAAGAAAACGGTTAAATAATAATAATTTAATACTGCATTCTAAATACTGGGATATTTTGTAGTTTATTTTGACAGAATGCCGTTTGTTTCCAGAGGAGCAGTACACATATTTAGCGTGTAGTATTTAGTAGTACGCAATATGTAGTATTCTGACAGTATGATGTTGTTTCCAGAGGAGCAGTACCAAGTGGAGACAAAGACCATCGCTGTGGACTTTGGAAAAGCAGACATTTATCCCAAAATCGAGGAGGGACTTTCGGGGTTGGAGATCGGAGTCCTGGGTGAGTTATGGACAATGATGTCATGATGATGTCATGTCATAATCTCAGATGGAGGTCAGGGCCTATATAACTCTATGGGAGAGTTACATGAACCGTAAACCATAGACCCGGTCTGGGATCTGGGGTCTGGACCGTGAGGATTCTCACCTGTCTCCAGCTCAGTTTAAGGGTGCACTGTGTAACTTTTCTAGTGCAGGGTCTGCAACCTGCTTGTGTCCATGGAAAGTTCAGCAGTGCAGCATTAAACTTCTTTATCTCCACGACAACACTCTAGACCAACTTACAGGTCAGATCTGTGGAGAAGTGACACTGTTGACTTGTTTTTCCAGGTATTTTTGAGCAGTTAAAACACCTAGATGAATTTAATGATGTACTGTGGAACATTCGTAGCAAAACAATGTTATCTCCATGGACACAAAAGCTGTATAGTGCACCTTTTAAACTATGGACATTTGGCGTGCTCTGTGGTGATGTCACTGCTGACGTGTCTTTGAGCAAAGCACATGTTTGAGCTGAAATGTGTTTAACTGAGTGTGGCCCTGTGTGTATGATCCAGAGGAGCTCAAACTCTCGTCACTGGGACCAAAGTGAAAAGTACAAAATGTTCTGATCAGTTTAAAAGTTTAGAGACAAAAACAAGTGGAGTTCTGTGTCTCTGCTGCCCCCTCCTGGCCACACGGCTCTGCTGCCCCCTCCTTGGCCACACGGCTCTGCACTGGAAAGAGACACAAAACTGAGCCAAACTAAATGATATCTGAAGGAGCGCTGCGAGAAACACACACGTTCAAATCATTTCATATTGTCGACATAAATCTTTCGTAGAGCAGTTTTATTCAAAAGCAGCTCACATAAACACGACGTAGGACCACTGTCTTTATCTGCACCACAAACGACACGGGCCACCACCTGCTTGTCTGCATGGAGATGTTGGTGCTTTACGTGGGATGTTCCACAGTATGGCATTATAGTAATTTATCTTAAAGGAGACACACTTGAAGGACACCACCAAGCAGAGTTCCAGGTCAGGAGAGGCCATGTTCTTTTTCATTACACTTCTCAGCCATTACACCATAGATAACTGGACTAATGCAAGATGGATACGATTAATGCAATACTGTGGAACATTTCAGGCAAAGCAGTATCTACATAACTACATTCCCCAACTGGGAAAGTGACATAGTGAGGCTTTAAATGTAGAGATGAATGAGTCTGCAGTGAAACTGAAGCCAGACTTTGATCCAGAGACGATGTTTGGACAGTACACGTGACATTTGTGTATTTAATTTTTGACTAAAGCTTTTGTCTTTGTTCAGTGAATAATGTGGGCGTGTCGTACCCGTATCCTGAGTACTACCTGCACATCCCTGACCTCGACAATGTGAGTGCTTCAAAGATTTAGGTTTATTTCGTTTTATTTGTAATGTAAAGTGTCTTCCCACAAACCAGGACTCCAGCTCTGACCCCTGAGTGTTGTCATTGTGTCCTTGGGCAAGACACTCACATTGGCTGTGTGAGTGACTGTGGAGATCCCGTAGCACTGGTTGCCAAGCGTTTTGTCAAAGAGAATGTTCTTAATCTGTTTTGTTATTTTAAAACTGAAATAATTAGAAATTTTGTTTTGTTTTTTCCAGTTCATCACAAACATGATCAACGTGAACATGACCTCTGTCTGTCAGGTGAGGCTTTTTACACTACACACATTTAAGGAAGGTGCTGTACGAGGTGTGAAGGTTGATGCCAGATCATACTTCTCCTTGCGCCCTCTGCTGGCAGCAATGACAAAATATACTTAACACACACACAGTACATGGATCAACTAAAACATCTCAGTCCTGATTTTAAACTTAAACATGTGAATTTGGTTGTGTGTTTTTCAGATGACGCGTCTCGTCCTGCCTCGGATGGTCAACAGGTCTGTAGTTCAATTCTTCCAGTGGACAAATTAATGGTGTTTTCTTATATTTTTATTTATCAGATCATAATCTCTGTGACATTAGAGGAGTTTTGGACCAGGGTACTACATAGTTGCTAGGTAACAGTGGAATTCCCAAGTGTGAGGTCATGATTTCCAACCAGAAAGTGAAATTTGAAACCTAAAACACCTTTTTTTTTTTTTTTTTTTTTTTAAATAAAAAATTTAAGTTGTCTAAACCTGAGAGAGCATTTAAAGTGCCTATGACAGGTTTTAACTATTCTGTCCAATGGAGGAAGCAGAAATTGAACCAGCAGCACAGTGGCTGCATAACACTCACCTCACAGCCAGAAGGTCCCTGGTTTTACTCCCGGGCCTTTCTGTGTGGAGTTTGCATGTTCTGCCTGTGTCTGCGCGGGTCCCACTGCTCCTGACGGGTTTAACCCAGAGACACTTGGTTAAACCTGCATTTGACCCAAAAATGCAGGTTTAACCCAGAGACCATAAAGGATGGGTCAAATGCAGAGGACACATTTTCCTACAGGGACAAGTTTATTTTATCTTACCTTGTGTCCCTGAGCAAAACACTTCCCTCTCCTGTGTGCTCAGTGGTGTTTGTGAATGGAGGGAGATGCTTCTGGAGGTACATTTGTGAATGGAGGGAGGTGATCCTGACTCTAAAGGAACTGGAAGGTTGAGGGTTTGAATCTGGTCAGTCTGTGTAATATTTATTATCTGGAATCATTTTTAGGTCAAATTATAGATTTTCAAAATGTACAAAAGAATTACTGATAAATAAAAACATGCAGTTATGATATGTTTTCCACTCTCTACTCTTGAATCTCTGGAAATAAACTATTGGGTTTAGCCCTGGTTTAGTCCTAGTTCTAGTGTGGGTTTAGGTCTAGTCCTTGTTTAGTCCTGGTTTAGTCCTAGTTCTGGTTTAGTCCTAGTCCAGACTCTTTTGTGCCTGTTGACGTCTATCTCAAACTGCTGCTGTGCGTTCTCGTCTCTGATTGGCTCCTCCCTGCAGTGGCCCCTCCCCCTCCATCACTATACAGACCAATGGGAGTGCTGCACATGGCGGGCCGTGTGATGCAGGCGTTTCCATGGAGACCGGCCTCAGCCTCAGCACCGAGGAATCTCCCGGAAAAAAATTTAAAAATGAAATCTATTTTTAGATCATCACGATCCAGCGCCGTGCAAGACCAGAGACACAAACCCGAGACACAAATCCAAGAGGAGCCACAGAGCCAACAGAAAAAAAGAGTTTGAGCCAATTTTGGTTAAAATGTTAAACAGATGAGCGGTATTTTATGACACTGATGTCATCTGAAAAGCTGCAGTCTCAAACAACCTTTCTACTGAAACTCTGCAGTGACATCACGCTGGGGGGGTTCTACATATGTCTATGGTGGAATATTCCGCAGTTACCATGGAGACACAATACACACAGCAAACACAGGCTAATGAGATTTTTTCCTTTAGTTTTCAGACTATCCTAAAACCTTAAGGTGATTTAAAGAGCACATTTTCAGGAGCCCGTGATCAATCCAAGCGTTCATCGTCCTGTTTAGGAGTTTGGTTTTCAACAAGTGACTAACTGAAAAACTGTTGGCCAATGCTAGCTAGCTTGAGACTGTAATGTTCTTTGAGAGGGACTCGGCTCACCTGTTGGAGTCAGTTCTTTTAGGGTCAGATTTTGTTCAAATAAAGCTCAGATTAAAGTCTAACAGAGCTTCAGACAGAGCAGTGCCTCATCATCTGTAGATGTCATGGTTTCAGATGGAAAACGATGTGAAACCCACCAAGCAAACTCCACCCACAAAAGCTCCTCTTACGCAAGGAATCCAACCTGCAACTTTTGGCTTTGTTCTTGACAGTTTAAAGCCTCACTGTGAAACCTTACAGCCACAAAATAAACTCAACTAAAGAGTTCATGTTTTAGTGTTTCTAGTGTAAAACTTATTCTCAACGTGTCCACGAGCTGCAGCTTCTGCTTGGTGCTTGTAAAAGTTTAAAGCCCCAATGCGGAACATTACAGCCCAAAACGTAAACCCCCCTAAAAGTTTGTAAATATGCATGTTTTTTCCAAGGTTTTTTGTGCAGTAAAACAGCGGGCTTGCCTCCTCGCAGATCTGACTTGTAGAAGGATATCTGAGTGTGTGTTTCTAACCCTATGTTTTATGTTTTTACATCATTTAAACTGATTTCTTTTGTTTTTAGGTCCAAAGGCGTCATTCTGAACATCTCCTCTGCCAGCGGGATGTACCCTGTGCCCCTGCTCACAGTTTACTCCGCCACAAAGGTATGAACCCCAAACCCTTATGAGCTCAGAACTGAGGTCCAAACCCACATCATCTCAGAACTGAGGCCCTCCTCGTCATTGAAAGCCTTTTGTTTTAAAACTCTCTATTCTGGTTGTTTTTGTCCCAGGCGTTTGTGGACTTCTTCTCTCGTGGGCTGCAGGAGGAGTACAGACGCCAGGGCATCATCGTACAGGTTTGTTACTATTTAAAGGTCCACTATGGAACTTCTAAGGTGGAGGGTCTGCTGCTTGTCTCCATGGAGATCTTATTTCTTTGGAATGTTCCACAGTAGGGCATTAAACACATCTGCTTTGCATTTATTCAGTTCCAGGTGTGTTATAGCTCAAAAAGGCGTTTCAACGCCTGACTTCTTACTATGTGCAGGCTCGCCTCTCCATAGATCACTTGTCTCCATTGTGGTAACCAAGTTTATTTCTGTACTGCGAAATGATCAAGGCAAGGCGGTAACATCTCCATGGAGATGAGCAGGTCTTTCTCTTTCTTTAGACAATGGAATGTGATTTTTCACATTAAATGGTAGTACTTTTTTTTATTTCCATGTGGCCTTATATCTGTGTAATCCCTCAGTCGTCCAGTAGGTTTCATAGTGGTCCATGGGCGTGTACTAGTCTATGTTGTCAAAAATGAGGATCTAGTTTCGATACTAGTTTTGGTATCGATTTAGGATCTGTTACTAATTGATACTAAAACTAGTATTAACTAGTAGCGAAACTGAGAATGAAATGTTGGCGTCGTAACGCTGGTGTAAATAAATTACATTAGCGTTATGCAGTTTTTTTTCTTCTTTAACAACATATTTGTCTGATCAGTGTTTTCATATTTATTCTAATGGAACATGATCCAGAATGAAACCATCACTCACACGTTCATACATGGACATAGGCACGTGAAGTGTCTTGCTTATAGACACATAAGCAGCCTGCACTTGTCTGAGCTGCAGTAGTCTGTGTAATCTGGCGGTCTGTGGCGCCCTCGTGTGGCCCAGAACAGAAGGGCAGGTTAAAGTTAGAACAAAGAGGTTATTTTTAGAACCGTGTTTTTGTTCAGACTGCGACAGATTTACGCGGGTTTTATTCACTCACAAACTGTAAACGTCAAATGTAAGGGTCCGTTTTTGATTTGTTCATTTTGGTTGGTCTTTTTCCAGTCTTCAGTTTGTTTATGGGTAAAATAACTTTCATTTTGAAGATTTTAAATCTAGTTTCGAACTCTGAGTCGGCCAAACCTTGTCTCGTTAGTACTGGGCCTGGTCAGTACTCTGATGGGAGACCACAGAGAATACCATGTCCACAGGGGGGCGCCAGTGGCAAAAAGTGTTGTTGTGTCTTTAGGCAAAACGCTTCACTCACATTGCCTAGTATGAATGTGGTGTGTGAATATGGGCGGTGAGGGTGGGTGCAGACTGGCAGCCTTACTTCCATCAGTCTGGCCTAGGGCAGCTGTGGTGTGACTGTGGCTCAGTTGGTAGTGTTTGTCCACTGATCTGAAGATTGGCGGTTCAAATCCTGCTCTCGACATAAACATTGGTAGAGCGTTCAGATCCACTGATCCACAGGTTGGTGGTGCGCTACAACAGAACATATTTAAACACATAAAGAGAGAAAGGCCAAATGGACCAGGCTCTACCAGACAGAGAGAAAGAGACCAAAAGGATCATGCTCGACCACAGAGAGAGTCCAAAACGCTTGATATGTTTTGTCCAGATAGTTTAAATGGACGTTGAAGGCGCTCATTTGTGGCTGAGAGCAACATTTGACTGTGAAAGTGTCTTGCCAAAGGACACACTATTCAAAACCATTATTATTATTATTATTATTATTATTATTATTATTATTATTATTATTATTATTATTATTATTGTGCTTATTATTATTATTATTATTATTATTATTATTATTATTTTTATTAATGGTTTTGAATACTGTGTCCTTTGGCAAGACACTTTCACAGTCAAATGTTGCTCTCAGCCACAAATGAGCGCCTTCAACGTCCATTTAAACTATCTGGACAAAACATATCAAGCGTTTTGGACTCTCTCTGTGGTCGAGCATGTTCCTTTTGGTCTCTTTCTCTCTCTGTCTGGTAGAGCCTGGTCCATTTGGCCTTTCTCTCTTTATGTGTTTAAATATGTTCTGTTGTAGAGCGTGCTCCCGTTCTTCGTGGCGACTAAAATGACGCGTATCAGGAAGCCCACGCTGGACAAACCCACTCCTGACCGCTATGTCCAGGCAGAGGTCACTACAGTGGGACTGCAGAGCCAAACCAACGGCTACTTCCCCCATGCAGTCATGGTAATGATACTACTACTGCTGCAAATACTACTACAGTACACACACCTACTGCAGAGCCAGACCAACAACTAGTTTTACTACTACTAGAAAACCAGCTACCCCTCCCTCCACCTCTGCCTTCTATTACTTATTGTACTTTTACTTGGTACTGCATATACACATCCCCCACACATGCTGCTACTACTACTTCTACATATAATAGTAATACTACTACAGATCAAATACATGTTAATACAATGAGAATACTACAACAACTGAATGTAATGCTACTATAACACTACGGTTTCACATCCCAGCCCGAGGTACTCCTCCCTGTCCATCCTCTTCTGCCATGTTGTTGTTGTTTGTTTGTTTGTTTGTTCATTTGTTCATTTATTCATTTATTCATTCATTCATTCTATTTATTTGCTTGTTTGTTCCAGGGCTGGGTAACCACTAAACTCGTGCCCAGCTCCATTGTGATTTTTCTGGGCGCGAGGATGAACCGCCTGCAGAGGACTGGGTACCTTCAGAGACGGAAGCAGAGGGAGCAGAAACAGAACGGAGCCAGCTTCAAGACCGACTAGAATCAAACCCACAACCAACTCTTCTGTCTGCGCCTGTCTCCTCCTGTCTCCACCCTTCCAACATCTGTGAGAAATGAAACGGAGCCAACCTCAAGACCGACTAGAATCTAACCTACAAGCAACTACCTGGCTGCACCTGGCTGCACCTGTCTCCACCTGTCCACCCTGAGTAATGAAAGAACGATGCCAGCCTTAAGAGCGACTAGAATCGAACCTACAACCAACTCACCTGTCTGCACCTGTCTAACCTGAGGAATGAAAGAACGGGGGCCAGCCTCAAGACGACTAGAATCAAACGCGCAGATGTTCAGATGTTTGACGTCTTGCTCGTTCTTTTTCACGCCTCTGAGCTAAAATATGGTTTAAAAATGCTGATCTCAAAATGAATTGATTTGTTGTTTTGATTCAGTCCAAACAAATGTTTTGCCTTTGTTTTGGATTTGAGAAAAGCATTATTTCCACCTGGGACATTTCTTTAAATGGGTCTCGTCTGGAGCTGCTCTGAGCGTCGCGGTGGAGGGATTCAGAAAGACTTTTTTTAATATTTATTTGAAATTTTGTTTAAAAAAATCACTGGACAAAAAGTAAAAATAAACATGTAAATCTTTATTTTGGGATGTGTCTTGTTATCGTGTTATTATATTAAATATATTAAATACTGTGTTATTAAAATTCTCCAGAATCGAAACAGTGAAAAGATGAATGTGTTTTTGTCAGATTCACTTTACATCTGTTCAATATAATTTTGTATTTTATTTGTTTTATTTTTTTGGGATGTTTTTCACCAAATGTGCCTTTTTTATTTTAATCTGAACCAAAGTCACAAGAACTGCTTTAAACTAAACCTGTTCAAAGTGATGAGTGGGACTGTGGAGCCGATGAGCCTAATGAATCATGTCAGACAAAAGTGAAGCCAAAGTGTTTTTAAAGGTGCTTCTGTGAAATGTTCAAATGCAGTTTGTGTTTTCTACGTTTGTAAATAAAAAATAAAATGGGGAAAAAACTGCTCAAATTTTGTGGATTTTTTTTCAGAATATTTCTAAAAAGGAGCCTGAAGGTTGAGAGACAAAAGCTTAAGTCAAATCCATGACGGTGTCCTCCACCTGCCTGTGCACCTGCAGAGGCTTTACCTGGAATGTCCAGACTCATATCTGTTTTATACAGATTAATATCAGTCTGGTTCCCACATCCTCCACTGCGTCTCAATCCTGGTCAAACATGATCGTCCAGTCAGATCTGTTTATTGCAGTGACATGTGAAACAAAGGAGCTCATTGGTCGCCAGTGATTTACAAATAAAATCACATTTCCCTATTCTCAGATGAACAGTTTAGTTCTTCTCTGTGATTCTGAAGAAATCCATGTTTTTCAGCCTGTGTTATTTTTTATCAGACGTGGATGGACCATGCATGTCCCTGATTGGCTAATCCACCTGTCAATCACAAGTATACACAAGTCTTGAAGTGTGTACTCTGGATCCAAGGCAAACACATTATGGCATTAAACTTAAACTTGACAGTCTTGTTTTTTTCATTCTCTGCTTTTCTGCTCAAACATACCTCAGACAAAGAGTATGAACAGAATGAAAGTTAAAATAAAACTGTTCATAATGTGTAAGGCCCTTTATTTACTTCACTGTAAATCATGCCTCTATGAACACAACCAGTCAGATATCTGGACACACCCTCTCCAGCAGTGTCTTTTTCTCATTATGTTCACTACTTTCTGTATTTTATACACACAGAAGACATCAAATATATGAAGAAAGATATATGGAATTATGTAGTGAAGAAAACAAAGTGAAATAACTAAATATGTTTTTTATATTTCATATTCAGATCCTTAGAGTCTCCTCCCTTTGCTTTGTGGAGCTCAAACCCTTGTCCTTCTCTCAATGAGCTTCATGATGAAGTCTCTGAAATGGTTTTAACTTCACAGCTGAGCCTCAGGGTCAAGAAATGACAAAAGTGTAAACCAAGGTCAAAGCAAAGGGTAAAGGATATATATATTAAAAAAAAAAAAAAAACTAAACTAAAATCTAAAACAAGTTTGGAGTTATTTTGAGTTTATTTTTGTTCACTACATTCACATGTGTTGTTCATTGTTTTGATGCTTCAGTGAGAATCTACAGTGTAAATAATCAGGGAAATAAAGAAGAAACAGAAATGAAAAAAGTGTCCAGTGTCTTCTGACTGGTCGTGTATTTATTTATACCTACTTTGATTTAACCAGGAGAGTGCCACTGAGACGAATCTCTTTTTGAAGGGAGTCCTGGTCCAGAGCACATGTGCAGATCACGCATGTGCAGATCACGCATGTGCAGATCACGCATGTGCATCAGGATACATTTAGACTATTACAAGAATGTGTTAAATGTGCTCAAAACAGTTACAAAACGGAGATCTAATTTCCAAACTCTTCAGCATTACTTTAAACTGATCTGCTGGTATCAGCTCTGTGAGTGTCCTGCTCCATAAGTGTCCATGTCTCTGTGAGTGTCCCGCTCTGTGAGTGTCTTTGTGAGTGTCCCGCTCTGTGAGTGTCTTTGTGAGTGTCCCGCTCTGTGAGTGTCTCTGTGAGTGTCCCGCTCTGTGAGTGTCTTTGTGAGTGTCCAGCTCTGTGAGTGTCTGCTCTTTTTATAAATGATTCAAGTTTGTTGGTACAGAAACTGTAAAACGTGTAGGGCATGTGCTTTTGAATAAGATTTTTCTCACCTCTAAAAAGTAATGTGAAAACAGCACTGATTTGTAGATAACACCTGAGCACAAAAAGCAAAATAACTTCATACCCTGTACTCCAGAGTAAGTGTGTAAAGGTAGGCCAGTAAGTGTGTAAAGGTAGTGTGTAAGTGTGTAAAGGTAGGCCAGTAAGTGTGTAAAGGTAGTGTGTAAGTGTGTAAAGGTAGGCCAGTACGTGTGTAAAGGTAGGTCAGTAGGTGTGTAAAGGTAGGTCAGTAGGTGTGTAAAGGTAGGTCAGTAGGTGTGTAAAGGTAGGTCAGTAGGTGTGTAAAGGTAGGTCAGTAGGTGTGTAAAGGTAGGTCAGTAGGTGTGTAAAGGTAGGTCAGTAGGTGTGTAAAGGTAGGTCAGTAGGTGTGTAAAGGTAGGTCAGTAGGTGTGTAAAGGTAGGCCAGTAAGTGTGTAAAGGTAGGCCAGAAAGTGTGTAAAGGTAGGCCAGTACATGTGTAAAGGTAGTGTGTAAGTGTGTAAAGGTAGGCCAGTACGTGTGTAAAGTTAAGTCAGCTTGAATGACCTCAAAACGTCGTTTGAGCGTTTGAGCGAATCAAATAATGATCCTTTCTTCAGTCAAAGCAATTTCTGAGGCCCTTTGTCCTGTGCGGGATAAACCACAAGAGGGCGCTATAAGGCCGCCCTTGGCCTGATGCACTTGATTTGTGAAATCATAGAACTACAATAAAATAACGATGTAAATACAGTTTATGATTCACATTAAAACTCTTTTCTCATTGTTTACGCAATTACGCAATGACTCATTCTAATATATAAAGGAGACACCAAAACAGTACGCCGTATATGTGTGTGTGTGCGTATATATGTGTGTGTGTGTGTGTGTGTGTGTGTGTGTGTGTGTGTGTGTGTGTGTGTGTGTGTGTATTATTATATATATTATTCCATATGGATGTATCGTGAGGTGAAAAATTAAGTGATACATGTTCTACATGTATCTCTATGGTGGAATGCTCAGCAGTTATCATGGTGACACAATGCACACATTAGCAAGCACTGCCCCAAAAAAGTTTTAAGAATGTCTGAACACCCAAGAAAAAACACAAAAGTGATTTAAAGAGCACATTTTCAGGAGCCTGTGAGCGATAACAGATGGTCCTATTTAGGAGTCTGATTTTCAACAAAAAGGTGAGAGTGACTAACTGAAAAACTGTTGGCTAATGCTACCTAGCTTGTGACTGTAATGTAAGCTAAGTCACCTCTTTATGGTCAGATTCTGTTAAAACAAAACTCAGATTAACCTAACTTAAGTAACAGAGCTTCAGACAGAGCAGTGCCTCTAGTTAGCTTCACAGCCCCAGAGAATGTTGATGACATCAGCTGCAAAGTATCAGTATTCCATTATGCTGCATTCCCATTGTGTTGTTTTCACTGTGGGTTCTTTGGGCAGCCGCAGTTATTATATTTTTTAGCACTAATGCTCGTCTGTTTGACCAAAATCATTTCCCTTTAGAGATAAATAAAATTGATTCTGTTGAAGTATGAGAACAGAAGAATAATTAAACTCTAGACTGGTAAAGTTTAAGTCTTATTTAAACTCACTTTGCTTTAAAATGCTTAATCATGATGAACGAATGAATGCATCGAATACGACTGCATCGGAACCTTTAGCCTTCACGTGTTTGTTACACTTCCGGTAGGGTTTATTTTGGTGCGGCTCCAAGATGGCGTTGTGCTACTCGCTCTGATTCTCGTGTTTCATGTAAGTTTAAATTTAAGCGTTAAAGGTGTTGTTAAAATACACGCAAACTAAATAAGTATGTTTTTACTTTAAATCTCCTCCGTCAGTGCCGCATTTGACGAGCTTTCATCAAAACGTAACCGCGCAGATTGTAATTCTACCGGAAGAGACAATTATAACTAACTGCTCAGCTAAACTACATTTGTGGTGATAACCTAGTTTGTTTTTAAGTTTCGTATTTTTGTGTTAAGAGGAAAACCAAAGGAAACTTTAGCTAAGGAGGACAGGATATAAGTGTGAGAGCAGAGGATGCAGAGCAGAGGGTCAGAGGAAAGGGTCAGAGGAGCAGAGTAGCAGAGGAGAGGGTCAGAGGATGCAGAGGAGAGGGGCAGAGGATGCAGAGGAGAGGGGCAGAGGAACAGAGGAACAGAGGAGAGGGGCAGAGGATGCAGAGGAGAGGGTCAGAGGAACAGAGGAGCAGAGGATCCAGAGGGGAGTGTAAATATTGTTTTGTCTCTTGCAGGTACACAGCTTTTAAAGATGAGCGACAAACGCCAGAGAGCCAGGGTGCAAGGCTCATGGGCACAACAGAAGCCAAGAC
Source organism: Periophthalmodon schlosseri (assembly GCA_000787095.1). Lineage (NCBI taxonomy): Eukaryota > Metazoa > Chordata > Actinopteri > Gobiiformes > Gobiidae > Periophthalmodon > Periophthalmodon schlosseri. The sequence goes on along the minus strand of KN482899.1, from coordinate 7,087 downwards.
CCAAACCTCCAACTGCAGGTAAAGAAATACTGTTAAATACAAATCTGAGCCAAAGCAAGATTAGAATGTTTGATTTACTGGAATAACGTGGGTCTCTCATTCACTAAAACACTTTTATTTTTGAAATGTCTGTATTTTGGATGGAGTTTTCTGTGTTGATGACAGAGGCAGAGGGATACTGTTTTACAACTCAGCGCCACTTCCTGTATATTTGGACTTTTCTTCTCAACTTTTCTTCACAAATTCTCACTTAACTGATGTGATAAATATGATAAATATTTAGCACTGGTTCTATCCATCAAGCCAAGTCATATGCACTTAAATGTCTTTGTAAATGTGCAGTTCCGGCGCAGAGTGACCAGAGGGCGCTGTGGGCCAGAGGACTCCAGAGGAAATCACCTGAAGAGAAATGCTTTGAGTTCCAGCGTCCAGCGCAGGTTTGAATAAAACAGCAAATATAAAACTAAAGCTGCACTATGTCACTTTTCTGCCATAGAGATAGAATCGCCTAGAATGTTCCACAGTATAGCATTAAACTGATCTACCTCTTGTATTTATTCATTTACTTATTTATTTCTTAAAAACACCCTAGAACTCAAACTTTTAGCACCAAGTACCATCAGATCTAACCCCAGAGTTTTTCAGGCCTAAATTAGGGTTAAACTTGGTTTAAAATTAGACTAAAGAAAGAATAAATGATGATTACCCCAAAGGATAAAAACATGAACACATTTGTGTCTGAATAAAACAAAAATTCAAACTGCAGAGGGCCCCATTTCCCACCAGAGGGACATGTACCACAGTTTGTACCACTGTTAGAGTAAAGTTAGAAACTCATTAAAGTCCATTTTAATGTTTTTGTTGAATAAATAAAAAATGTGCAGTTAGGCCTGTCATGATCATCACTATATCGAGTAATGGTTCACACGACAGTTGGAACAATCATTTTTAGGGGTCAGTATTTATCGTGGGGACTTTTTCTTTGCACTAGTGGAGAACATTTTGTTATTTTTCTGTTCTGCTATAAGATTTGAGCTGTAGAGGGTTGAATAAATGACTTCTATGACTTTTTATAGACACAAACTAACTACGTAAGTGTTTCATTCTGCTGTTTATTTATTGCAGTTTGCATAATATGGTTAAAAACACATTTAGAATAGTTTTTGGGGATAACTATACTTAATTCTACTCTACTCTAATTATTTTAATATTATCATTTATCGCCTGTATTTTCTTGAGCGATATATCGAACTTTAACATCTGCTCATGTGCAGTTGTATCATGTCATGTTTGTTTTCAGATGCTCAGAGAAACCCCTCCAGAGAGACTCATAGAGTAAGAATGTCTTCTTCTTCCTCTTCTTCTTCTTCTTCTTCTTCTGAATTCATCAGAATTCACACATTTTTATAATTTAATAAGTTTGTGTGAAGGTTATGATTTTGTTTTTCCTTTCTCTCAGTTCTTCCGGCGATTATGAGATCAGCTCTGAACCCTCAGGAGTCTCCAGGTCTGAACATAACCATAACCAAAATATAACCAAAATATAACCAAAATCTTTACTGCATTTTTATATTACACAAATTAAACTAAACTAAACAAAACATAAAAAACTGTGAGCTGTAAATCAACATTAAACTTGTACACAGTTTGATATTTAAACAGACAAACAACAAAAACAAACAAACAAATCAACACACAAACATGCTCTATAGTTCTAATCTCTGACACTTGCGGATCATTATGTTATAATTTGCACATTTTAAATCACAATATTCATCTAAAACGTAAAGTCCGCTGGTGCCCAATAGGAGCTGACATTGCCGTAAACCAAAATGACTGTGCAATGCTGCCGAATCCTACGAGAAAAAACGATACGATAAAACTGTAGAAGGAAGTGCGTACGTCACAGTGGGCGTGTACCAGTGGAGGTGAAAACGGGGGTAGATTGACAAAATGGCGTCTTGAAAATAATCGGTTAAAGATTACTCAAACATGAATCACTCCAAATACAACTTCAAAGGCTCAATGAGAAGAAACAACTAGAACATGGTTAAAAGGTCTGAAAAGAGCAGTTTGAAGAACTGATTTGATTTAAAACAGCTTTGTCGTGACACAGAATAAAGTGCAGATAGTAAAAGGCAAAAATGTGCATGTAATAAAAAGCTTTAATTTGGCTAAAATATAAATCATCATCAAGGATTCTACCTCGTCTCAATCAGAGCCTCTGTGACACTTTGCTGAATCCACCAGAGGGCAGTACATACTTTATCTCTTGTTTCATAATTTTCCTGAAATTCTTCCAGTTTTTAAAGAGGGGGTATTATACTAAATGTACTTTTTGTTTCTTTCTCCCACGTTCTAACGCTGTTCCCTCATCAAAAACATGCCTGAAGAGGTTTTAGATGTCTTCCATGCATGTTTGAGTAATCTAGTGACTCTCTATAACATTTTACGCTGTTCCCTCATCAAAAACATGCCTGAAGAGGTTTTAGATGTCTTCCATGCATGTTTGAGTAATCTAGTGATCTCTCTATAACATTTTCATAATAATAAAAGGTAACACGGTGATCTAAATATGTTATGTGTTAACAGTTTATACCCCATAGAAGTAAAATACCCCCTCTTTAATACCCCATAGTAGTAAAATACCCCGTCTTTAATACCTCATAGAAGTAAAATACTCCCTCTTTAAAGAAAGTTTTGTTTGTTTGTTTTCAGGCTTTGTCTGATCCATAACTTCCTGTCCACAGAGGAAGCTGATTGGATGTTCTCCAAACTCCTTAATGAACTGCCCTGGAGCCAGAAGACCAACTACAGACTGGGTTAGTCCTGGTTTAGATCTGGTTTAGACCTGTTATAGTCCTGGTTCAGTCCTGGTTCAGTCCTGCTTTAGTCTCTGCTTTGTTTTAAACACTTTGTTTATTCAGTTTGTTTAAAGCTTTTCGTTCACTCCAGCAGTTTTTCTTCTAAATGTGCTCTCTCTTCTCTCTCCATTTCTCTCACCCCATCTCTCTATCTCTCTCTCTCTCACTCTCTTTCTCTCTCCCTTCTTTTTCCTCTATTCCCCTCTCATCTTTTTCCCACCCTCTCGCTTCACTCTTTCTCTCCGCTTCCTCTCTCTCTCACACTACCCCCTCTCCGCATCTCCCTCCCTCTCTTTCTTTCCCCCCTCTCTTACTCTCCTTCCCTCTCTTCTTTCTCACCCCCTTCTCTCTCTTGTCCCCATTTGCCTCCCTCATTCTCCCTTCTCTCTCCTCCCCTCCTCTCTCTCTCTCGCTTTCTCTTACCCAAATCTCTCCCTCTTGTTCCCTCTCCCTCTTTCTCTCCCTCCCTCTACCTCTCTGTCTCCCTCTTTAACCCCCATCTCCCTCCCTCCTTCTCTCCTGCCTTTCTTCCTTCTTTCCCTCTCCTCCTGCCTCTTTTACCCCCCTCCCTCCTTTTCCTCTCTCCTCCCTCTCCCCTCTTCCTCCCTCTCTCTCTTAGCATCTCCCCCTTTCCCTCTCTCCTCCCTCCCTCTCTAACCCCCCTCTCTCCCTCTTATCGCCTCTCCATCTCTTCCTCTTCTCTCCTCTCTCAACCCTTTCTCTCTCCCCTCTTCGTCTCTCCATCCCACACTCCCTCTTCCTCTCCCTCTTCCTCTCTCTCTTCCCCTCTTCCTCTCTTCCTCCTCCCTCTCTCCCTCTCTCCCTCTTCCTCTCTACTCTCTCCTCTCGCTCCCTCACTCCCTCTTCTTCCTCCCTCCCTCCCTCCCCTCTTCCTCTCGCTCTCCCTCTCCTCTTCCTCCTCTCGCTCCCCCTCTCCTCTTTGTCCTCCCTCTCCTCTTCGTCCTCCCTCCCCTCCTTCTCTCCCTTGTTCTCAGTATAAAGTGTTTGTATAGTTCAGTGAGTCAGATTTTCCACTGTCTCTGAGACTGAACCCAGAGGAGCCACTTTAGGTTTAATCTCACAACATGCACTTTTTATTTTATTTACTATTTCTCTAACCAGGAAGAGCGCTAACCACTCTGCCAACTACTGCAGACTCGCCTCTCCACAGATCTGACCTAGGCTTGTTGCTTATCATAGTGTGGCCATACATTCAGTGCTAACACATAACATATTTAGATCACCATGTTTCCCTTCATTGTTTTGAAAATGCTAAATTGGCCGAAAACAACGTATTCACATGTTTCACTTTAGTTTTTGTCGCTCTGAGTTTCCCCTCCCTTTGCTCTCTGTGCTAAGTCACTCACTCTTCAGAGCACTATCACAACACAATCAGCTGCATCCCACTAATGAAACTACTGCACATCACATCAGGTTTGTCAAGTTGCTGTGTACAGTTTTGTATAATGTTTTTGTATATTTATGGAGAATTGACATGTGGGAGCATAACATAGGCTAACCATGAGGAGGGTTTGAATAGGGCCCTGGAGAGATCTCTAGATTACTCAAACATACATGGAGGGCGTGTGACCTTTGTGTTTGTTTGTTCTTTCTGTTCCAGGAGAGGCGTATGAGGAACCTCGTCTGACCTGCTGGTTTGGAGACCTGCTGTACACATACTCCCACTCCACCATGAACGCCAACACACAGGTACAGACATCTCATAATACTATAAGATCCTCTTTAAAGTGGGACATAAACTGGGCTAAACTGGGCAATTTTTGCATTTTTTTTGTAAAATCTTAAATATAATGAACATAACTGTGTTTTAGTAAAATTAGTAGTTCAACCTTTATAAACTGCTGAGTTTTTCAAACATTTCACAGAAACTTGGGTTTTAAATGTGCTTTTTGGACTTAAAACAGCCGCATTATGGATAAGAGTTAGCACGTAGCTGGTTAGCCTCCGTGATGCCTTTGAACTATTACTATTTGAATTTTTCCAAAAGTGTATGGGCAAAATGTAAATGAATGAAATTTCTTCCGGAAATTACTTCCGGAACCGGAGCGAGTGGTCACTGTTGAGCTCCATAAGGAACAGTGTGATTGGTCAAACTGGTGTCCACACTTCAAAGTCCGCCCCTGCAGCCGTTTGAGGTGTGTTGATCACAAACACCTGGCTGTAATCAGGGCAGTCATCTGTGATGTCACGTAGTACTTGAAATAGCAGAGGCCACTAGGGGGAGCACACACTGTTTTTGACCAGGAGAACTGCATTAAAATGACTAGACTGTTATTAAAAGCACATACAGAGTTTCATAATAAAAATGTATGTTTTGTTCCACTTTAATACCTCCTCTTCTCCTCAGTGGCCCTCAGAGCTGCTCTCGCTCCGCTCGCTCCTCCACCAGCGCTTCAGTCTCACTCTGAACTCCGTCCTGTGTAACCTGTACCGCAGCGGCCATGACAGTATCGGTTGGCATAGCGACGATGAGGCGTCGTTAGGAGAGCATCCCACTATTGCCTCCATCAGTCTGGGAGACACACGCATCTTTAGTCTGAGAAAGAAACCTACTCCAGTAAGAACCAGGACTAAACCAGGACTAAACCAGGACTGAACCAGGACTAAACCTGATCTAAACCTGGTCTAAACCTGGGTTAAACCAGGACTAAACCAGGACTAAACCAGGACTAAACCAGGACTAAAGCAGGACTAAAGCAGGACTAAAGCAGGACTAAAGCAGGACTAAAGCAGGACTAAAGCAGGACTAAAGCAGGACTAAAGCAGGACTAAAGCAGGACTAAAGCAGGACTAAAGCAGGACTAAAGCAGGACTAAAGCAGGACTAAAGCAGGACTAAAGCAGGACTAAAGCAGGACTAAAGCAGGACTAAAGCAGGACTAAAGCAGGACTAAAGCAGGACTAAAGCAGGACTAAAGCAGGACTAAAGCAGGACTAAAGCAGGACTAAAGCAGGACTAAAGCAGGACTAAAGCAGGACTAAAGCAGGACTAAAGCAGGACTAAAGCAGGACTAAAGAAGCACTAAAGAAGCACTAAACCAGGACTAAACCAGGACTAAAGTAAGACTAAAGCAGGACTAAACCAGGTCTAAACTGAACATCTGTGTTGCAGGAGGAGCATGGAGACTTCACATACAGTCCACATATTAAAGTTCCTCTAAGCCATGGCACTCTGCTCATCATGGAGGGAGCCACGCAGGAAGACTGGCAGGTAACAGCCAATCACAGAGCAGACTCATTTAAAACGACTTATCAGAACACACCTTTATTTAAAACGACCAATCAGACAGAGAGCATCACAGGACTACTGGCAGGTAGCAACCATAGACTGCATATATAAATGGACATGGCTAACCTGCTAGCCGCCACGTTCCAAACAGAAAGTGAGCATGGGCGCGCTTCCAGCTCCATCGGCTCCAATTCACACACTATTGAAAAACCATGGCCCCTCTCCTGTAACTGCAACCTGCTAGCCGCCACGTTCCAAACAGAAAGTGAGCATGGGCGCGCTTCCAGCTCCATCGGCTCCAATTCACACACTATTGAAAAACCATGGCCCCTCTCTCTGTAACTGCTGCTGTCAGTCTCATCATTTTGGTCTTAAAATGTTTGTATTAATTCACTCTACATGATCCTGGGGATTGTGTCTGTAAATCAAGATATGAACATTAATAACAAACAAATCATGCGCCTTGTTTTCCCGAGGTCGCTCCCGCTAGCGTTAGCAACAGGTGTGATTGACAGTGCCCTGCTAAACCAGCTGTGCAGGCGAGGCCAGAGTTCCAAATATGGAACTTGGCTCCAAATTGGCTCCTATAACTGCTGTAGCCTCGATGAGCCTTCATTTGACTGGAGCCAAACGCTGTGGGTGACGTCACAGTCCCTCAGTCCACGTCTTTATACAGTGTGTGTGTGCTGGAGGAGCTCAGAGAGGCAGGTGTGGGCCAGGTTATGGAGGGATTAAGAATACAGTTTTCACTATAGCGTTAGAAGGTGGGGCCATTACTGAAGTCAAAAGACGTGAACATAAATTTCTTTTTCAAAACCCTCCTGATTCCCTGGTTTACAGTCAGAGCAATGTTGTTCCAGGAGCAGAGCCGGGGGTGAGCAGAGTGACGACTGAACCTCTGTGTCAAACTAATGAAGCCTTAAATCTGCTGTAAATGTGACTCTGCCCCTCCTAAAACACTCAACAAGACGAAT
>KN482898.1:3603-15803 GCA_000787095.1 Periophthalmodon schlosseri | reverse complement strand
GTCCACTTCTTTATACAGTCTCTGCTCACTCCACACTCGGTCGGTAGCCACAGCTGCCCTGAGACCGACTGACGGACGCGAGGCTGCCAATCTGCGCCATCTGCCCCTCTGACCAACACTTATGCACACACCACATTCATACTAAGCAATGTGGGTGAAGTGTCTTGCCTAAGGACACAACGGCAGTATTTTACCGCCCCACTGTGGCACCTGGTATTCCCAGCTGTCTCCCATCCAAGTACTGACCAGGCCCCTGCTTAGTAGTGATGTGACATTCATGAACGAGTCGGCTCTTTTGAACAGCTCCTTAACATGAACGGTAGGAATCGGATCTCATTTTTTAAAAGAACTGAATCTTTTTCTTTCTAATTTGGATGTATTTTACACTGATTAACCCTGAAACAACACAAGAATCAGGACGGAAGCAGAACAGGGGACACAAGCACAAAAAACATATTTAGGATCATAATAACAATTAGTTGTTTAATTATTATTATTGTAGTGAAACGCTTTATTTATATTTCCATAATTCCAAAGGGTAAACTCACTCCCACTATCAGTTTGAAGCATTTTAAACAGATCTGAGTCTTGGTCACTTCTCTCTGTGATTAGTTTGTAGATAAAATCAGTTCTCACATTGGCTTCTGTCTTATAAATAAGAGTCTTTTCAACAGCTCTTTGAAGTGAACGGATCCAAAAGATTCGGATCCCGCAAAGGAGCTGAAAGTCCCATCACTACTGCTTAGCTTCTGAGATGTGACGAGACCAGGTTTTTGACCAGACGGCCTCAGATACGTGATTCTTCTGTAAATGATGTCTATAAATGTGTTTTCTCTTTGTGTTTATGTGGGCCTTTATCAGACGCTGCTTTGTCTCCACCTTCCCCATTCTCACTGTGCAGCTATAGGACTTTTCTCTGTTATCTTTGCCACACATTCACTTTCTGGGTCAGGTCTGTCCCTGTCTGTGTGAGGGGAGATAATAATCCCTACAGACTAGCACTAGCACTGTTTTGGTTTCCTTTTTGTTTTTTCTTTGTTGGTTAAATATAAACTGCAGAACTGATTGAGTATCCCTGCAGCAAGGCCTGTCCACAGAAATTTGGGGGCCCGGGGCAAGAAACCTCATATGGGCCCCCCTTTAATAAAAAATTCTGGGTTAAATTATGGGCCGCTAAGACCCTGGGGCCCGGGACAACCATAGACTGTATAAAGAAGTGGACTAAGTGAGTGTGACGTCACCCACAGCGTTCGGCTCCAGTCAAATGAAGCTCACTGAGGCTAGAGCAGTTATAGGGGCCAATTTGGAGCCGAGTTCCATATTTGGAATTCTGACCACGAGTATCATAGCAACCAAAGAGCCAATCTGGAGCAAAGCTGCTGAAGGTAACGCCTCTTCCTGCTTAGCATCGCTGTCAATCAAATCTGTTGCTAACGCTAGCGGAAGCAACCTCTGGGAAAGAAGGCACCTGATTTGTCTCTTATTAATGTTCACATCTTGATTTACAGACACAATAACGAAAGAAAACTACCAGGATCATGTAGAGCGGGTTAATACGAACATTTTAAGACCAAAATAGCGAGTCTGACAGCAGCAGTTACAGAGAGAGGGGCCACAGTTTTCTAATGTAACGTGAATTGGAGTCAGAGCTGATGGAGCCGGAAACGCCCCCATGATCACTTCCGGCTAACAGCTTAGCTATGTCCATTTAGATATAGAGTCTATGAGGACAACAGACCCCTTTGCCCACCCCCCCACCTGCTGTTGACGCCCCTGCCTGCAGCCTATACGAACCATGCCAAAGTCACCCTGAGTGCACGCGTATAATGAGGCTAGCGCTGTGCTAACCATGCGATCGTGAAATTGGCCGTTCAGAAGGACACGGGCCATTTGTTCTGCACACTTTGAGAAACTATGGCCCATTAGAGCCCTGCCTCTCAAACTGTAGTGCGGCAGTGTGGTAGATACAGTGTTCGAAAGTTGAGTTTTCTACTCTTTCTACATTTTAGCTAGTTTTACATAGGGGTAGATATGCTAAAAATGTTACAGCATGATTTTGTAGATACTGTACAAATGAACACAAAGCAGGTTTACAGTCTTTAAAGGTCTCATATTACACAAAATTGACTCTTGTGAGCTTTAAGCCATGTTATAATGCTGTTACCTCCTCAAAAACATACCTGGAGTTGTGTTTTGTTTCATTCACACATGTTTGAGTAACTCTATATTATTAGTTGTCTACATCGGAGTTGTGTTTTGTTTCATTCACACATGTTTGAGTAACTCTATATTATTAGTCTGTCTACATCTCCAAAGCTCAAAATGCTCTGTTCCACCTTGTGATGTCATGAAGTGGTAGTTTTCAGCTTAACAGCTCTTTTTACCTTTAGTTCAGTAGAGAATGGCAATTCCAGACCTGAAATTATCCAAATGATTTCAGTGAAGGTGTATGGAGTTAAAAAACACAGTGGGGCACTTCCTGTATTACCCCTTGATGACATCACAAGGTGGAACAGTTTGTGTTTTTGTGTTTCAGTTTGAGAGAAGAACTCACACACACATACCGATCATAATGTGAAACAGTGAAACATTTGCAGATTAAAGACATAAGTGTTAAAACCATGTGCACTGGTCCTGTAAATATTCGGGATATTCGAGTTTTTAAAAGTCGACAGAGGTAAAAACAAACTAAGTATAACTAGATACTGAAAGACATTTTATTCGTTTTCAATAAGAAAAAATCGAATCGAACTGAAAATCGAAAAACGAAGAAAATAAATGTGAAAAAAAAAAACGTATTTGTCGCCCAGCCCAAACACGAAGCCAGATATTTCCCCCAGAAGATAAAATGGCAGCAGACTTCGAGACAGAAGAGACTTGTGCTGTGTGTGGAACAAACAGCCAGAGTGGACATCCCTGACCACGTGAACAGACAAAGGACACAGAGGGTCAGTGGAGAGGGTCAGGGAAGAATGCAGTGTAGTGCTCCTGGGCGAATCTGCTGGAGTCTGACCACAAAACAAAAGAACGACGTTAGGCCTGTAATTACAGCAGGACATGGGCCTTAGTGGATCTGTCTGTGTGGAGAGAGATGGTGAGAAAGACAAGGCAAGTTTATCTGTATCGCACAACTGGTCCACAAAGTAATTCAAAGTGTTTTACAGAATAAGAAAGACATTAAAATCACAATACAAACAAATCAAAACATAAATAATCGTCATAAGGTGAACATTAAAAGAGAAGAGACAGAATAAAAACCTTTCAGTCATATGCACAGCTAAACAGAACCGTTTGGAGCCTGGATTTAAACATTGTCAAAGTAGAGGCCTGTCTCACATCTTCAGGAAGAATGTTCCAGGTTTTAGCTGCAGAAAACTGAAACACTGATTCCCCATGTTTAGTCCTGGTTTAGTCCTGGTTTAGTCCTGGATTAGTCCTGGTTTAGTCCATGTTTAGTCCTGGTTTAGTCCTGGTTTAGTCCTGGATTAGTCCTGGATTAGTCCAGGTTTAGTCCTGGTGTAGTCCTGGTTTAGTCCTGACTCTGGCACCAGCTGGAGGCCGGTCCCTGAGGTCCATGAATGCGAGATGGTTCATATGGCTCTAACATGTGGGAGATATTAGAACGATTACACTGCAGTGGGAGCTACAACACTCTTTTATAAGTGCACTATGGAACTTTTCTGGTGTGGTGTCCACCACCTGCTTGGCTCCATGGAGATCTTATTGCTTTATTATTTTACTAGATTCTTTTTCCAAACCAAGGTTTAGTTTGTTTTCATCCCTGACAGTTTGGACTGCTCGCTAGTGCCTCCGAGTGGTCACGTGATGTTGCTGTGATGTGTCGGGTCAGCTTAGTTAAACAGGTTTTGGCGCTGTCTTCCCACCGGGGGAGGCAGGAAAGAGCCATCTGCAGTCCAACTTCTTCAGGACAGTATCTCAGGTGTGTGAGAGTAAAAAGGCCCCTCGTCCCGGTTTAAAGTCTGTGGGCACGTTTCCGTATTTTGATTGCATCACAACATCACAACAACGTCCACGTGACCATTCTGAGGCGTTAGTGAGCAGTCCAAACTGTCAGGGATGAAAACAAACTAAACCTCGGACTGAAAATAGAATCTATTAAAAGGCCAGAAGACCAGATGAACCTGATTGGACTTATATAGTTCACAGACCTGACCTGTAACACCACTAGGCCAAGTTACAGGTCAGGTCTGTGGAGAGGTGACCTCGCCCACAGTAAGAATACATGTTTTCAAGGTATCTTTTAGCAACAAGACATATTTCTATTTTAATAAAGGCGACATCGATAAGTTTAATGTTATACTGTGGAACATTCCAGGTAAAGCTAAACATCTCCATCTCCAACTGCTCACCCAAAAGGTTCAACTTTGAACCATAGACTGTATATATAAATGGGCCTGCTAGCCGCCGTGTTCCAAATAGAAAGTGATCATGGGTGCGTTTCTGGCTCCATTGGCTCCAATTCACTTTACTTTAGAAAAGTATGGCCCCTCTCTCTGTAACTGCTGCTGTCAGACTCGTCATTTTGATCTTAAAATGTTTGTATTAACCCGCTCTACATGATCCTGGGGTTTTTATTTCGTTATTTTGTCTGTGATCCAAATTGGCCCCTATGACTGCTCTAGCCTCGATGAGCTTCATTTGACTGGAGCCGAACGCTGTGGGTGACGTCACACTCACTTAGTCCACTTCTTTATACGGTCTATGCTTTGAACGAACCTGTAGTGGGAGCTTAATGCAAACACAATGACCTAACTCATTTTCCCTGGGAGGAGCTGGTCACCTATAAGTGGACAGTAGTGAATTTTTATATATTTTGCAGTGAGATGTTGGTGTTTTTCACATCTCTGGGTCTGAGAGTGGCTACGCCCTGGATAATGACCAACACTTACACTTACACAACAATTAATGAGATTTAAAGAGACCCATTTTCCTATGTTCAGATGTCTTTGGGCGATAAGAGGAGGCCAGATTTGGGGATTGAAATAGAAGCAAAGCATTAGAGAGACATAGGTATCTCTACAATACAAAAGTACCGTTTACCTGCTGTGTATCCTGTTCATGAGCTGCTCTCTACAGTAATCCACATAGGACAGAATAGAGCTGTCAGCCTTTAGTGTTTTATCACAGTATTTTTTATATTGTTTTAATTACAGTGTTGTTTAAGTCTATATTTATCTTGATTTTTGAATGCTTATTTATGTTCTCTTGCTGTTCTTAAACTGTTGTAACACTAGAATTTCCATATTGAGGGACAAATATAGGATCTTGTCTTATCTTAGCTTAAATATGGGTATTTAAATGATCAATCAACAACCTTTCACTTTTGGCAAAGAGCAAGAGCCAATTGATCACATGGTGCTTTTTGTTGAAATATCCAAAAGGTAAATTCACAAATGTTGAACCTGACATGTCTATTTTTGTTGAAATATCCAAAAGGTAAATTCACAAATGTTGAACCTGATCATGTCTATTAGTGACTAGACCCTAAAATCTGCTATATTACAACAAAAATCTGCATTTTAGCAATATAAATTTTAGCTGCCCCCATCTGTATTAAATATTGTTGATATTATATATATAACAAAAAAAAAAAAACACAGGCATAATGATACCAGAGGACGAGTGCTCCTCCAGTTTAAACTCTCCTGACGTCTGCACACACTCTGACAGCGCTCTGCTGACCTGGCGCCCCCTCCTGACCTGGCGCCCTCCTGACCTGGCGCCCTCCAGCTCTGCTCCTTTTGTCCACAGGAAGCACGTTTTCCTGTTTTTCTGTTCCCTCTGTGGAAGACACAACCATAATAAAGTGTTAGGACCAGAGTACGCCACAGTACAAAAAGGGCATAAGGGCGCTCACTCACACGCAGCTACACCCACACTCACACGCAGCTACACCCGCACGCAGCTACACCCACACTCACACACAGCTACACCGACACACAGCTACACCCACACGCAGCTACACCCGCACGCAGCTACACCCACACACAGCTACACCCACACCCGCACATAGCTACACCCACACGCAGCTACACCGACACCCGCACGTAGCTACACCCACACGCAGCTACACCGACACACAGCTACACCCACACGCAGCTATACCTGCACCCAGCTACACTCACACGTAACTACACCCACACACAGCTACAACCACACTCACACGCAGCTACCTCCCCCAACACGCAGCTACCCCCATACGCAGCTACACCCGCACGCAGCTACACCGACACACAGCTACACCCACACGCAGCTATACCTGCACCCAGCTACACTCACACGCAACTACACCCACACACAGCTACAACCACACTCACACGCAGCTACACCCACACAAGGACGTAGCTACACCCGTGCGCAGCTACACCCACACGCAGCTACAACTGCACCCGCACGCAGCTACACCCACACGCAGCTACACCCATGTGCAGCTAGTAACTGAAGGTGCACTAGTTTTTATTTATTTAGTTTATTTGAATAGGGACAGATACAACAACATAGATTAACATTCAGTATCATCTGATGCAGGTATCACAGTGTTTAGAGCCCAGGCTAATTCACAACACTACAATTCCACAACTGTTCAAGTTTCACTCAAAAGCAGTGGGATTATTTGTAGAAAAAGTAAATAAATACAGTGAATCCCACACTTACAAACTTACACAGTCACGTTTCAGTCGTTCTCAGCCCATCTCTTCCCCTGCCCATTATAGAACTGGCATTAGATTTACAGCATCTATCTCCATGGAGACTGGTCAGATCTGTAAGGAGGCAAGCCTTTTCACAGTGCAATGCATGTTTTTTTATTATTTTTTTTTAGCTACAAAAATATCTATTAGGTAAGATGGTAATGGTGGTCACATTTTTATATAGCATTTTCCACCTTCAAATTTACCTGCCCAAGGACACAAGGACACAATGACAGCATTCATCTGTGGGAGCTGGAATCATACCGCCAACCTGTGGGTCAATGGATCTACGAGCTCAGCCAAAGATGTTTATGTTGAGAGCAGGATTTGAACTGGAAACCTTTGGATCAGTGGACAGACGCTCTACCAAACTACTGTCTAATGTCGCCCAGTTAGGATAGATAGGTTTAATGCCATACTTTGGAACATTCATGCAAAGTCATAAGGTAATGCAAGAGCAATGTAAAAATCAACAGCTGATCGATACCTCTGTCACTGCAACTACCAGTATTATTAGTCATTTTTATACTACAGAAATATATAATGTTATAATATAGCTATGCACTACTTTAGATTTAATAAAACTTGGATTTTGATGGTCGTGTGTTTACTGTTTGCAGAGAGCGACAGAGGAGGGTAACTCTTACATCCCACTATTGTCCAGTTTCCTTCAGCAGTGCGGCCAAAGCTTCCTCATGAGAAACACTGCAGCAAATGAATAAAACATAGAAAGAGTCAGTTAAACACAATCAGTGGTGGAACATAATGAAGTACAAGTAGTAAAGTACTGTACTTAAGTAGAATTTTTAGGTACCTGTACTTTAATTAAGTAGATTTTACAGTGAATACTTTTTACTTTTACTTCCCTACATTTGAGAGCAGTATCTGTACTTTCTACTCCACTACATTTTTGAACAGGACTGAAAAGTAAAAAGTACTTTTCATATGATTTGAGGGGTTATTTTTACCATGTTTGGGACTAAAGCAAAAAGTAAATACACAAAATTCATACAAAAAAAAAAAAGAAACAGATTCGTATTGTTACTGTGACCAAAATATGTCTCATTTTGAATCAATATCTCTACATTTACACTTTAACAAATGAACAACACTTGTGTGAAATACTTTTACTTTTTACTCTTAAAGTACATTTTTAAACGGGTACTTAAATACTTTTACTTAAGTAGATTTTTTCATATGGTACTTTTACTTTTGTAACTTTTTACTTCTGTATCTGTGCTTTTACTTAACTAACAAAATGAAGTACTTCATCCACCACTGCTCACAAGATACACAAATATACAAAACATAAATGAATAAAACAAATCTTTAAAAAAAATCTAAAATTCTAGTAATAGCAGCATGTAAATAGGTTTGGAGGTATTTATAGACCAATACCTGTTTGTAGATTACTACTCATCACTTCTGCAACTACTTAACCCAATTCCCATTAACTTCTAACAATTTCACAAATCAGTCTCCTCGTGCTAGACAAAGTAATCCAATTAACTCATTTACGTACATTCTCCAGAAGGGGGCGGTGTCGCGACAGTTTTAGCAAAGAGCCCATCCTTGAGCAACAAAAATAGAATATTTGAGCCTCTCCCAAAGTTATAAAATTGTCTTTTACTTTAAAAATACTAACACGTGGGGCTTACTGTACCTGTTTATCTGCAAGTGGAAGAGAAGTGGAGACTCGTTGGCCTTAACTACACAAATCCCAAACGTCCAAATAAGCAAGAAAATAAATAAATGAAATAAATACATGTAATGATTTTTTTTTTTTTGAGCAAAATATTAAATTAAATTAAATTAAAATAAATGAATAAGTACATAATAATAATAATAATAATAATAATAATAATAATAATAATACAAAACGTTAAGAAAGGGTAATAACAAATTATATAATAATGATATATACTGTATACATCTATGCACAATACTAGGGGTTGTCCATAAGATTTAGCTCATCTATTACATTTTTAAGTTTTATAGCATCTTTCTTTTCCATAAAACTTACAGACAAGAAAAAAAGACAAACAGACTTTATGAAATGTGAGGAAGGACGGTTTGGTTTTTAAGAACTTACACTTGTGGATAAAGAGTTTACCCATAACAAAGATAACGTTTAAAATCATTTCACATTTTTTGTCATGCACAAGAGCACCAAAAATGATGTCTTTGCTGGTAAAGTCTTTTAAATTTGGAATCTTGGGGAAAAGCCAGTAGTGTATATCGCCCCAAAAGGCTTTAGAAAACATACATTCAAAAAATAAGCGTTCTGTCGATTCAATATTTACATCACAGAAAGAACAACAATTCATCCATCCCAAAACGCTGTCTAAGCAGTTCTTTAGAGGGGTATATGCCTGAAACATTTCCCTGAAGAAACCATAGAGCATCTCTTTTTTACTTGTCCTGTGTCCAAGAAATTACATTAGAGAAAATCCCAAACTTACCAGATTTAAATGTTAATCATATTTTATATTTTGTGAATGATGTGGATAGAAATGTAACTGACACTGTGAATATTGTTTTCCTTTTGGCTAAATACCATATTCATTGTTGCAAATGGAGAGACTCTACCCCCTGTGTTCAACATTTTATGAATGAATTTAAACTATTCTACTCCTCCCTGAATTTGCTGTCTGTGCCAAGAAAATGCTATTTTCACTGTCCCAAGTTCTTTTGTTTTCATTTTGTTTTTATAATCTAACTATAATGTGCTCCATTTTATGCCTTACAAAAGCTGTAATCCCCATATTATTTGCTTATATGTCATTACTTCTGCAAGATATTGTAATGATAACGTTTGATTTAAAAAAAACAACAAAAAACAAAATGCCTGAAAGCTTTTAAAATGTACTTCCTTAGCTTTAGGGGGAATGGGAAAGTTTCAAACATATTGTACGAATTTTCTTCTTTTCCTGAGATGAAGACAATTTTGAGATACAATTTGGATTTGAATATAATGAATATAATAAATGCCGATTAATTCAAAACATAAGAGTTCAAAAGTGATTTCAGTTGGACGCACGTGGCAAACAAACAGGCATCTAGACGTGGCCCTTAACCTACTGTTGTTCCCTACAGCTAGACGCGTTTCCATCCAAACACCAGCTTAATAAACGTGCAATTGTTTACTTTAGTGAAATTAAACGTGATGAGAGACAGGCACTTTACCCTGAAGCTTTCCCAGCAGCTCACGGTGACGTCGTCGCTTAGTAACGGTTAATGAGTGTAACGTCAGCAGCAGTTACGCCAAAACAAAACCGGAAGCGAATTACTTTGTACGCATAAAGTAATAATTATAACCCGTACAATTAACCTTTTGTTATCGATCACCCATGGCACTGATTTTATATAAGAAGAACGTGGTAGGCTCTTAATATTTCAACATATTTTAGGCACATTGATTAGGATTAAGCCTATTCATTTTCCCGGACATTTTACGCAGGGCAAGGAAAGTTTATTTGTATAGCACAAACGGTACACAAAGTAATTCAAAGTGCTTTACAGAATAAGAAAGACATTAAAATCACAATACAACAAATCAAAACATAAATAATCACAAATAATCAACATAAAATTAACATTAAAGGAGAAAAGTGCAGAATAAAAACCTTTCAGTCATATGCATTTTAGACATTATTTCAGTTATTTTGTGTGTTTTATGTTTGAAAACAAGGTCCTATTTAAATGTACAATAATATTCAAGTTAAATAGAGGATTCCGCGTTGCTTTATTTTGAAGGATTCTCCCGGATGTTGTCTATTATCGCTGCGCTGAGTGAGTGGCGCGCTGACAGCAGCACACCGCCAGGGAGAGCTCCGTGGAAAACCAGCCGGGAGCGAAAATGTGAAGGTGCAATCTGACTGAACAGCATCGTGTTGTCATTGGCTTGTGTTTCCATGAAAAGCCTCACCACGGAGCGAGCGGGAGCGACACTTTGGGATATACAAACACAAACTGTCTTTTTATCTGCACGTTCCATGCTCTTTGGAACGGCTTTTTTGTGGAATTGGTCTGCGCGCGGTGCCACAGAGATGGAGTGAGCGAAGCATCAATTAGCACGTTTACTGTATCACTATTTATGCAACGGGGAAGGGGCAAACTGCTCCAAGGAGGTCGTCTCGTGCTGTATGGGATTGTTTTTGACGAGGACGCTTTGTTTCCGATAAGGACGCATTGGGCACCATGAGTTCCAGCGGTAAGTCTATCCATCCTCGCGCGCTCTGCTTGTGCACTTGAAGCGTATAAGGACAATACCTATGGAAAAGCAGTAACGAGCAGCCACCCACTGTGACTAAACGCTTAGGCAGTTAGCAGTACCAGCGTACCAGGTGTAATACAAGACGCTTTTACGCACGAACACGCCTAGGTAGTTTCCATGTATTATTTTGAACCATTATCTACATTTAAACTATAAAATTGTACATGGCTGGAGGTTAGGGTGGTAAACACGTAGTAAGCAGCGTGCCTACAAATACTTTCGCTCGCTAATCTGGATAATAGACTTGGGGCAGGTTTAGGGAGGATAGTCGTGCTAATAATATCTTGGAGGTGAAGTGACGTTTGAGTACAGAAGGATTTTTTGCATTCTTGTTTAACTTAACAGCTGTTGCTCGGTCCCTCCCAAATTCTGCTCGCCTTTGCGTCTCCTCTCTCTCGCTCCCTCTGCCACATGTATGTTTGTAGTGGTAGACCAGGCATATGCGAACGAGAACACCCATGTTTCATTGAGCTGGTTGTAAAAGTCCGCCTGGGAAACGGTTGGGTTGTGTCCCGGTGTGCGTGCTCGTGCAGATACCAGGGCGCGTGGCGGGTGAGATGGACAGCTTTAGGGCTCCGTGGTTTGACCTTACTATCACCTGACCCCGATCCTCTGTCAGCTGAATCAGGCTTTTCCCTTTGGCCGTTTGGATGTGCTGGTTAACTCGTGTGTTAGAGAGTGCACAATGGTAGCGAGGAGACAGTAAAGATGCACGAATATCTTAAAGTTTTTCAAATTGAATAAGGATTCTTGAGTTAAACCTGTCTGGAATTCCGGACATTTCATAAGCAGTGTTGGGAAGTAACTGAATAACTGATCATACAATTTACGGTTCAAACTGCGCAGAATCAGTGAGAAAAACATACAACAGCCTTTATATGAATATATGTATGTCTGTTATATATTTGATGTGTGGATGTTTGATTTTAACTTTTCCAACTAGTGATGGAAATGCAGAACAGACAGTGAAACGAACATAAAGCTGTTTTAATCCCATGTTTTTACAATGTCATTTAAGTGCAACTCCATATAAACGTTTTCTATTCAGAGCTAGGCCTGTCACAATAGTCTGAAAAAAGCGGGAACCATATATTTTGGGCCTCAATATTAGTTTTTCTTTGCAAAAGTGGGAGATTTTGAGTATTTTTGTTGTAATACGATAAGATTTGAGCTGTGGAGGGGAGAATAAGTCTCTTTTATGGCTAATTATTGCT
>KN482895.1:17536-35941 GCA_000787095.1 Periophthalmodon schlosseri | reverse complement strand
GGGGAGAGTGAGGGGAGAGGAAGGGCAAGGTCTGGAGGAGTAAAAGGAAGAGTAAGGGAGGAGGAGGGGAGGAGTCTGGTGGTATAAGGAACAGTGATCCACAGGTATCCACACTTGAAACCCAGCCACTGCGGCCAAGTGTTTGTAATCAGAAACACCTGGCAGGGCAATCCTGTGTGATGTCACATAGTACTTGAAATTGCCATTGGAGGCAGCACAAACATAGATTTAGGCATTTTTGACCAGAGCGTCTCTGAAAGTTGTGAAAAGTGCTTATCAACGGCTTATCATGGTGAATAATTAGGATGCTCAGAAGGCATAAGGTAAGTGAGGAAGAACTTTGGACCACTGCAAACTGTTTAAAATGAAATAGTTCGCTTCACATTTTTAAGACATTTTGTTTGTAGGACAAAACAAAACAAAACAAAAAACACTGTTCAATACATTCTGTTGTGTTTCCAGACTTGTGCATGTAGACACACAAACATAATGAACACTGAGTGTGGACTTGTAAATGGGCTGAGTATTGGGTCTTTTCCTTATTATCGTGTAATTGTGTTTGAAATTTTAATATGGTGACAGCCCTAGTGTGAATGCACCATAAGGAAAGATAGGGGTCAAGTGCACTTCCTTGATTACTACTTAATGATGTTACACGGCGGAGAGCAAAATAGCCTTAAAGGAACTGTATGTAATATTTTGATTTAAAATTCCATAAACATAGCTTTAAGTGTGTCCCCAGATACTAGGTAAACATGTTCAAATCAAATATAGCTTTTACTGACAGCAATTCTAATGCTGATGTATTCTTAGTTACAAAAACATTGGACATGATGGACAAGATGTGTGTTTTGGTTCTCAAGACGATTATCCAATCAGAAAGTAGAATAGCTTCACATTGGTTCTCAAGACGATTATCCAATCAGAAAGTAGAATGAGCTTCACATGAGTCTTTCATTTTGTGTTGCCAGTTTCAATGCTGAAATTCAGTTGGTTTGAACCTAAAAGGACTCTGTCTGATCTGAATGGTCACTACCTAAACCCCAGCACCTGCAGCCAATGGCAACACAGGTTCAGTTGTGATTGTAATAAAACATGTAAGAGGGCAGGCTACAAACAGTTCTTTTGAAAGACAGAATTACTTAAAGTAAATATTAAAAAAAAAATTGGAAAATGAACTGTTGAACTCTTCTTAGAACACACCATCCACTGCTATTCATCAATAAACCAGCACCCTACATCTGCCCTGCCCCTGTCTGCTCCTGCCACATAAGCACCCCGAGCCCCCGCCGAGACCACACTTCCATCACGGAGCGCTTAAAAATAAATGAGTAAATATGAAATTAATATTGGCCAGGCTGTGCAGCGCATTAACAGGAGCTGAAAATACACCGGCGTGATATTAACTATGGCCGGACTCATTCAGGGCAGTGATTTGGCTCTTTCATTTTCTCGGCGGGAACCATCAGGGCAGCTTGTTTCTGATGGTAACACAATTAGGCGTCGCGCAGGGGACATGAAGCTTGCTAGCGGAGATGTGAGGAGGACTTTCAGTGCCAGACCCGAGGGAAGTGCTATGACCGCGGTGGTGATGTGTAATAAATGTAATCAAGCCAAGACGAGATGTGGAACAGTTATAATATCAGTGATTACAGCAGGAAATGTGTCTTTAAAACCCCCGAGGACATTTTTTCACATTTTCAAACCACGACAGACGAGGAAGTTAAAGAAGACATATTGTGCTTGGGTCTGCTATATAATCTCTGACACCCGTGGATCATTATGTTGTAATTTGGACATTTTAAATTGCAATATTCATCTAAAACGTCTTAATAAAAGAAACTAGTCGCTGTCTTCTTCATCTAAAACGTCTTAATAAAAGAAACTAGTCCGCTGTCTTCTGCATTGGAAAACTGCGGTGCCCAATGGGAGCTGACATTGCCATAAATGTCATCACAACAAAGAGCCGTGTAGCTGTCGGCACCTCCTATGGATAGCTGCAGATCACGTTAGCGAGCAGCAGATTCTTTTTCCCCTTTTAATCCTAGGTGTAAAAAGGGAGGAGATGTGGTGGAAATGTGAGCTTAATGTATTGTTTGCCTTAGCTAATGTTCTACTTAAGGCCACACGATTCTTTGTTTTACCTAGGCACCATTAAGCTGTCCATTTACATGTCTGATCATCCACACCTGGACAAATGCTAATGTAAAAGTGTCACCTCAGAAAGCCAAAAGGCCAACCAATCTGACTTAAAAATAAACTGTTCTTGACGAAGGGCTTGGACCTCAGACAGTATTTAACTGTTGTTACCACATTGCTCTGGGCCCACTACAGCAGAAACACTGTATGTCAGTAGTGGGACCGTTTATTTACCAGGGCAAATGTAATAAACCAACTTAGATAGTCTTCTTGTATGATATGGTATGATTTTACAGATAATTTCCTCGACAAACTCCATGTACACATTGCAAAAAGTGTATTACAGAGTATAGTCGCACTTTAACTTTGAGAGTCCAACAGACAACCCTTTTTTTTTTTTTTTTTTTAACAACTCCTAACGCATTTGGACCCTATGTTGCGGTATTAGAAACAGAAGCACAGAGAGGAAAGCTACAGACACAGTGAGAACAAGCAAACTGCAAAAGTGTTACCTTAAGTAGGAATAGAACCCGGGACCCTCTCACTGCAAGATGAGGACACTGACCCCAGCTGTGCCGCACGCTCTCCAAAGTAAAAGTACATCTGCCCACCTCTGTCTGCGTCGGTGCTGATCAGGAGATTAGCTCAGCTCACAGGGCCCCGGGGCCACTCATGTCCTAATGAGCTGCTAATGCGTGACTGCTAAAGCCAGGGGCCCTCGGGGGTCCTACACTTCCTCCATCACTCTTGCCACAGAGGTGAAACAGGTACCACCTCTCATTAATGTTTTGGTCTGTTTTAGAACCTCCTCAGTCAGCTGATTAAGGTGTTAGCTCCAGCAGTAGCAACAACGTGTTTGGAAGACGCTATTCGGTGTATCCTCTCACTAATTCCAGTGCTTAGATCAGAGGCCAAGATCAGTATCAAAATCGAGCTCAACAGTGACAGCCCACCCCTTGGTTCCAGAAGTAATTTCCCATTCATTATTCCCATAGACTCTCCTTAAAAATGTATATTAAAAGCTTGAAAGCTCAGGGCTAATCATCTATGTGGCGGCTAATGACCACAAGACCTATCATTTTGCAAGCACTTAGCTGGTTAGCCTCCATCTTGCATTTAAAGAGGGAGTATTTTACTTCTCTGGGGTATTAACTGCTAACACATGCTAAATAGGCACATTTTTATATAGCGCTTTTCCACCTTCAAGTCACTCAAAGCGCTTTACGTCAAGGAACCACTCACCCATTCACACACACATTCATACACCAGTGTACGCAGACATTTGGGGCAAGGTGGGTTAAGTGTCTTGCCCAAGGACAAAACAACAGCATTCATCTGTGGGAGCTTGAATCGTACAGATCTCACCACTCAACCAATGAGGTTTATGTCGAGAGCGGGATTCAAACCGCCAACCCTCAGATCAGTGGACAAACGCTCAACCAACTGATCTACCGCTGTAACATGGAGATCTAACATATTTAGATCTTTTTATTGTTTTGAAAATGCTATATTCACCGAAAACAACGTATTAACATGTTTTGTAAGTTTCACTTTCGTTTTTTTTGACACTCCTGAGTCTCCCCTCCCTTTGCTCCCCGCGTTAAGCCACTCCCCCGTTCAGAGCGCTATCACATTGCAATCAGCGCGCGTCCCGCTATTTTAAGTCTATGGGAATAATGAACGGAAAATCGACTTTGGAACCAGAGCAGACGTCGAAGTGGGCGGGACTGTTGAGCTCCATTGGATCGTGACTTTCCTACTAACCTGTCATATGCACAAAACTATAAAACGATCTTAAGTACACGCAATTCAAAATGTCTTCCATTTCAATGGTTCACGTTGGGTTATGAGAGCTTTTACTGGACTTGTGTGTGTACCTGTGTGTGGCTGGTACATGTGGGATTTGAAAACGCTAAATGAAAGAGCCGTGTTGATGAGAGGAAAGTAGCCATAATGTGTGCGCGGGTAAAAGCTTTATAAATAGGCTGAAAAGACGCGCTTGTAATCTCAGCAGAGGGGGACTCGCAGTGGGCTTCTCGTTGCCCTGGAGACACACCCCCCCTCCCCTCCCTCCCTCACACACACACACACACACACACACAGACGCTTTGGCTCGCTGATCAAGAGCCACCCTCCAGACTGGCCCAGGGCGAGGGAGGGTTTTCTGTTTTACAAATGGTTCTGTCCTGAAACCAAGCAGGTCAGATCCGAAGTCTCTATGGCAGGGTGGGCTCCAGATGTACTTTAAAATGAACTGTATGTAAGGTTTTGATTTTACATTCCATAAATTTGACTTATCTGTGTCCCCAGATACAACGTAAACATGTTCAAATCAGATATAGCTTTTACTGATAACAATTCTAATGCTGATTTATTCTTAATTACAAAAAAACATTACGTCCAAGTTATTTTATAATTTGGCGATCCAATCTGATAGCAGTCTCTTATTTGGGTTGCCAGTTCCAATGTCTAAATCCAGTCACATAGTTTTTGTTCATTGTAAACCGCAATATTGATCAAAGATAATGATAGGTCAGTGAATGCAGACGCCGTATTGAGGTGGCTTAAGTGTCTAGCTGGAATCGCACCGCCAACCTGTGAGTCAGTGGATCTGACCACTCAACTCTAAAAGTGAAATTTTTGAAGCTTTTGCGAAAGTACAGAGCTAGAGATAAGAGGAGGAGATCAGGAACGTTTCCTGAGTATTTCCAGTGTTTGAATCCAGTTTAAACCTAACAGAAGTACTCATTTTGTTTGTAAAAGTATTAAAGTACCCGTTTAAAAATGTACTTAAAGAGTAACAAGTAAAAGTATTTCGCGCAGATTTTGAGCTCTAATAAAGCTTCAAATGTAGTGATTTTGATAAAGATTTGTGCTAAATTTTGTTCAACAGAAACAACTGAACAGATCTTCTTATTCTAGCTGTTTTTATTCGTTTATTTGTTGTTCTATTTTTGTTTGCTCATATTACGTTAAAAATAAGCCCTCAGCCTTTTCTGCATGTCTCCAATAGTAATACAAAATACTTTACTTTTCAGTCCTGTTCAGAATGTCCTGGAGTAGAAAGTACAGATACCTGCTCTCAGATGTAGTAAAAGTAAAAAGTATCCAAAAGAGTCTGAAAAATCCCGTCTGCAGTCGCTATATAACTCCACAATCCAGGTTTGTTTAACATATGTCTGACCCCTCACAAGGTGCTTACGAGGGGTCAGCGCTGCGCTGTGTTCAGATGGGCCTGTGATCCGAGCGTTCGGTGTAAAAGTGTAAAACGCTCCAAACGTGTTGTGTGGGTGCACGAGCCAACTGCCTCTCCATCTGCTCACACTTCAGGGAAGGCTCAGAATAACAGCCGAGTGTGAAGCCGCTGCGCCGGGGAGAAGGTGCGCTGCTAAAGAGCACAAGACCCCGGAGTCTCACTGTGAGCCGTGTTTAAACAGACAGCTGGCTTACGCATCACGTCTATGATTTAAAGGGCCCATATTATGTGTTATAATGTTTCCTCATCGCAAACAGACCATGGGGTTACGTTTTGTTTCATATTTAGGCTGAGTTCTTTTGTTACTTTAAGAATCGACAATGTAAATATTGAGAAAGCGCCAGAACTAAGATTTTTGGGGGGATTCTTAGATAGGGCGGCAGTTGGTAGAGCGAAGACTGGCGATTCGAATCCCGCTCTTGATATAAACATCACTGGTTGTGCGGTCAGATCCACTGACACACAGGTTAATGAATACTGTTGTTGTGTCCTTGGGCAAGACACTTAACCCACCTCACCCCCCCAGCGTTTGAGCCCTCTTGTGTGTGAATGGGTTAAAAATAAGGTTTGCAAAAGCGTATTTATTTTGAACAAAGCCAAATACATTTTAAGCTGTGAGGCTATGAGGATCCTATACTGCTCAATGATACTACGTGACTTTAATTACTGAACAGAACATGGGGAAACACTTATATCATTACACATTACATTACACCATTATTTTTGATTCAAATTATGAATAAATGTTGGTCCAGAATCGTGAAATCAAATTCTACCATACAAATCAACCTGCCCTCACCTTAGTTTAAACATAAACACACAAAATATGTTAAGGTTTGAGCCTATAGTTTAGTCCTGGGGTAGACTTGGTTTGGTTCTAGTCCTGGTCGAGTCCTGCCTGAGTCCAGGTTTAGGTTTAGTCCCAACTTTGATGAGCTGTGTGTGTGAAGGTGTAAGTCTGAACTGGCTCTGTGCACACCAGCACGCTAGCTAGCTCGCTATGTCTCAGAGCTTAGGCTAACTTTTTAAAAGTGTGAAATATAAAATAAACAACCTCTTAAAATGCAAATGAATTAAAATAAAGAGTACCCAGTTGTTTTTAAATATAGAAGACTTCAGTTTGTGGTGTTGTTTTAATATTTATCATGCCTCAAATTTAGCATTAGCGTTAGCATTGACACACACATGTCTCTTTCTAAACACAGAAGAGTCCTCTAGTGAAGTATTCATTTTATTTATGTAGTGTTTAACATGTTGTCAGTGACATCCAGCAGCAGCTCCCTGTCCATTGCCTGATCTTTAAATATTTATTCATTTTAGCGTGACTCATTGAGATACAATTGGACAGAAAGTCCAACAGTGAGGCTGCCGGGAGCTGTTGTGCACAGAGCCAGTTCATCTGTTTGGTGTGAGCCGGGCAGTGTATTGCACATACACTGCCTTTAATGGAGTGAACAGATGTCCAATGTCAAACTTGAATAGGACTTAACCCACTGAGGTTTTTAACTTCCTTTTTAAAGCTTCACTATGTCGCTTTCCCACCTCGGCCACCTGCTTGTGTCCATTGAGATGTTATTGCTTTGCCTTTAATGTTCCACAGAGACAAGCAGATGACACAGCTATGGCAACTGCGGATCAGATCGGTGCAGAGGCGACTCGGAATTGGATAAATGCAAGATAAATTAGTTTTGTGCCATACTGTGGGATATAGCAGCCAAAGCAATAACATCTCCATGGAGACAAGCAGGTGGTGGACCCTCCATATGCAAAGTTACATAGTGCACCTTTAACATCAAAATGGTATTGTAATTTCATTGTCCACTGTTAGCACTGCCCTCCCTCTGTATTTGGAAATCTTATCTGTTTGTTTGGAGACTGCCATCAGACAGTGTGGGCTGGACCTGATTGCCGTTGGGACCCGGAGAACCCGTCCATAATAAGCCATAATCAATCATGGGCTCTTGTGAAGTCATTATGTCCAATTGCAGACCTCCCCCGTGCACACGACCAGATGGGGGCCCCGCTGAGCCACAGGTGGTGTCGGCCCACGCTCTCACTTCCTCTGTGGAACAATGAGAAGTCCGAGTGATCGTGCACGTGTGAGTGTGCACACGTGTGAGCATGGATGTGTGTGAGCGTGCACATGTGAGATGGGTGTGAGTGTGCACGTGAGGCACTGCATGCGAGGTAGTGCATGTGTGTGTGAGTGTGCATGTGCATGAGTGTACACGTGTGCACATGAGTGAGCGTGCATGTGTGTGTGCACATGAGACAGTGCACATGTGCGAGTGTGCACATATGTGAGTGTGGATGTGTGTTTTTACATGCGTGAGTGTGCGTGTGTTCGAGTGTCCACTTGAGTGAATGTGCACGTGTGTGTGCACATGAGACAGTGCATGTGTGTGCGCGTTTGTGCCTGTTCATGTGTGAATGTGCACGTGTGTGAGTGCACACATGAGACAATGCATGTGTGTGAGCGTGCACGTGTGTGGTGTGCACGTGATGTGTCAGATGGCTGACACTCTCTCAGCAGAGGATTGGTGACAGACAGATTCATAACTCATGTCAGGTTGAAATGATGAAATATTACAGTATGCAAATGAGCACAAGTTTGATCCAGTTCATTCCATGTGTTTGAGACACAAACAGTGCCCAGCTTTAACAGCTCACATGTAAAATACACTGTTAGAACATGAGCTGACCCACAGTTGTATTTTGATTGATTCATGCATGTTTGAATAATCCTGTATATTCCCTCATTTGAGGCTTGAGTGTTCTGAAAGTTTTCAGCTACCCCTGTCTGTGTGGGTCAAACGCTCCGGTCCTCCTCTCTCAAGTGTGTGAGTAAACAGTTTTTCCATGTCTCAGAGAAAAGGACGGAGCACTTGTGAGAGTACACCATGAGTCAGCTGTCAAAAGCATCTCACACTAATCTCCATAAAAACTGCCTCCAAATGGCTCTAAATGAGTCCAGTCAGCTTCAGGGAGTAGAAACGATTTCTATTAAACCTGAAACAAATTGACCCCAGAGGAACTCCGGCGTAATTTTTTGCTAGTCAATCAAAATAATAAAAAATTCAAAAATGGCAGGAGAGGAACCTGGAGTGTAAACATGTGGGAGGTCTGGAGTGGCATGAGGACCATCACTGGACACAAGCTGACCAGTGGTGGAAGCACTGAGGCCAGTGTGGACCAGGCCAATGTGTGCAACAGGTTTGTGTTCAACCCTCCATCTAAAAATACTGTGTGTATAATACTGTATTCGAGAGATCACTAGATTACTCAAACATGCACGGATGACATCGAAAACCTCTTCGGACATACTTTTGATGGGGGGACAACATTATAACATGGTAGAAAGCTCCGAAAAGTCAATTTTGCATACTACCACCTCTTTAACCTCAGTCTGGAGATGGGTCCCACTGCTCCTGACACGTGTAACCCCAGCGGCACTGAAGGATGGGTCAAATGCAGATGACACATTTCCTTATTAAGTGTAAAGACAGTAAAATGTACCTCACTTTTGCATCTTTCCCTGTCGCCCAGTCTTTACCACATACCCCACCTGTGTGACACTGTGGGTCCTTTGGTGGTATCTCAAGTAAATGTCTTGTTGTGATTTCATTGATTTGACCTTTCTGTGTTTAACCAAAAATATCCATGGGTACAAATCCGTTTTTACAGACAGGAGGCCATGTGTAAGTGTGAGGGGAACACAGTTGGTGGTTATTGTGTTCAAAGCAGAAATCCTCACCATTCGGCACCATGCTGTGCAACAAATCTATTCATAATAAAGATACTGCCTCTCCTTAGCACCTTTTAAATTGCGTTATATAGATGGTGCTCAAAAAGAATTCATTAGCAAAAACAGAAAAAATGCCATTTAAATAAGTCAAAATCAGTATAAGTATCTATGGCAAAAGAAAAGGGGTGGAGCTAACTGCTCTGAAACTAACACACCTATTTGTTTACAGTTCCTGTTGTTGTCTAGGTCTATAGAACTAAGTGAGTCATATTTAGCATAATCGTTCAGGCCCCTAATGGCTGCTCTCACATTTATTAGCATACCGGCTATTGTTTCCTTGTTTAGATTTAGGTCTGAGGATGGAGTTATAAACAGGAGATAGATGATGTCAAAGCCATCCATTCCTGTTCAAAGATGGATTGTCTTTTCTAACAAAAATTGCTTCTTTAACTCCACTCTCAAACCATGTCTTTTCTTTGGCTAAGATCTGTAGCTCACTATCTTCAAAGGAGTGGTTAGTGGCTTTGAGATGGAGATGTACAGCAGACTGGCGTCCTGAGCTGCTCTCGCGACGGTGTTGGTACATTCTCTTATCCATGGTTCCAAAATCATGAAAAGTTAGGCCCATTGCCATAGTAATTAACTATTTAAAACAAAATATTATATCCCTTGAATGGTCAACCGTCCTCAAAATGGCACCATATAACACGAAGTTGAAACCAGGCAACGTCTGAACAGCACCAATCACTCACTCACACTCACGCACCGCATTCCGATATAGGCGAGGTGGGCGAAGTGTCTTGCCCGAGGACACAACAACAGTATGTCGATTCTCATCCAAATCAGTTGCTGCTGAAACTCAACGATTTCAGTGTGGTCTGCTTTGTGTATTTATATAATGGTACAACAAGTAAAATAGGTCAAAATCAGAACTAGTTCATTTTAAACAGTTTGCAGTGGTCCAAAGTTAGTCCTCAATTACCATTTAGAACATACTAATTATTCACCATGATGAGTTTATAAGCACTTTTTGCAAGTTACAAGAGGCCAGAGCAGAGTTTTAACATAATGGTAAAGCTAACGACAACTATCATGCTAACAGTGCACAGCCTGATTATCGGACAATGAAACACTTTATAATTAGACACAGACTTTACGCAGCAAACTTTTTTTGACCTCAAGAGCTACTTACGCAATATATCTGTACTGGGGCCAGACACATTTTGCTCAAATACATGGGAAAAAAATCTAGTACAGGGCTTTTTAAAATGTTTTTGTTGTTTACTTGCAGGAGACAGAACAATGGAGCTGAGATTAGAGGAGCTATTCTGAGTTTTTACTTCTCCTGAGCAGGGACAGCATCTTTGTTCTAATTTTAGTGTTTTAACCCTTTGTCTTCTGACGCTGTAAAATGAACCACAGCCAATCAGCAGATCGCACCTCCATGTTATGTAACTAAAATACCTTTCAGCATTTCCCAAGAGTGAATCTGCAAACAGTGAATCGAACCCATCTCTAGCTCTCATAAACTTTTTGGCACCTTGCTAGGATTCACATTGTATTAGGGTAAATCTGTAGTTTTATGAAGTAAAGCACCACTGCTTAAAAGTCCTATATTAATCAAAACTGACTCTTTAAGCTTTAAGACATGTTATAATGTTGTTTCCTCCTCAAAAACATACCTGGAGTTGTGTTTTGTTTCATTCACACATGTTTGAGTAACCCTTTATTATTAGTCTGTCTACATCTCCAAAGCTCAAAATGCTCTGTTCCACCTTATGATGTCATGAAGAGATTGACAATTTTTGGGCAACTTTAGTGCAAACTAGGTAAATTTTCAGCTTTCTGGTCAAAACCGCCTAAAGTGTGTGCTGCCTCCAGGGGCCTCTGCAATTTCCAGTAGTTGGTGACATCACTCAGGACTACACTACTTTCTGATTACAAACACCTGGCTGCAGGGGCGGAGTTTGAAGTGTGGATACCTGTTAGATCAGCCACACTG
The DNA here is from genome assembly GCA_000787095.1 of Periophthalmodon schlosseri. Lineage (NCBI taxonomy): Eukaryota > Metazoa > Chordata > Actinopteri > Gobiiformes > Gobiidae > Periophthalmodon > Periophthalmodon schlosseri. The sequence goes on along the minus strand of KN482895.1, from coordinate 24,799 downwards.
TTCCTTATACCTCCAGACCCCGCCCCTCCAGACCCCTCTTTAGTCCTCCAGGTACTGCCCAGTTTAGCAGCTCTAATTCAAATGTGGTTGTGGGCAGAGTTTGGGTGTTTAGGTTCAGTTTAACCATAACCTCAAAACCAGGCCCTAACATTAACCATTGCCCTACAAGCCACAAAAACTAGTGAGTTCAAGCCACAGCAGTCACAGCCTCACCCTGATGTGTTTGTGAGGGGCACTTCCTTTTCTTCAGCAGCTATTGTTGAGACATGGACACGCAGGGAGGAGAGGACAAGACCCCTTAATCATCCCACCACCAGTACCACATGCACACACACACACACACACACGCACACACACACACACACGCACACACACACACACACACACACACACACACATACATGTCAGGTCATATTCACTTGCATTCATTTCCCGGAAACTGATCCTTTAACCATAGTAACTATTTGTCTAACTGTAACCTAAATCCTAACCTTAATCTATTTTAGCCCATATCTGAACTTTAAAGGTGCACTCTGTAACTTTTATGATGGAGTGTCTGTCGCCTGCTTGTCTAATAAGGGAAATTCAAGTTTAGCTGCATAAACACACTGCACTCAGTCGCCTCTGTGTCCCAGTCAAAGGTCCCAGTTTAACAGGAGGACTGGTCAGGTAGGGTCAGCAGTCCTGTGTTTCTCTTTGAAGGGAAACACATTCCTCCGGACAAAAGTGTCCCTCTGTGTCCTGCAGCATCACAGCAGCCTCCAGGAAGAGCCGGGTGAACACAACAGGAAAGCCTTCTAAGCTTCACTCTCACTCTGCTCTGTAGTTTCAGTTGGTGATGAAAAAGTCCATTTCTTCGAAATGTTTCCTCTGGAAGGTCTCAGAGTATTTCCTCTGAAAGATCTTCTGCCACATTTACTACCACATTTGAGGTAAAAACCTGGTAACATTTCAAAGGTCTATAGCTAGCTCTTTAGCTAGCTCTGTCTCCATGGATACAGGAAAAACAAACAGCTTATTTCACACAATCAAACAGTCGTTTACTTGTGTTCTTTGAACTGCACATGCTGCACTTCTTAGTTGTTTAAAATCCCATGATATGATGTTAAAAACTGAGCTCAAAAAGCAAAAAGTTTCAAAAACTGCTCAGTGTGAGAGCCGGGTAGCCACAAGAGCAGCCAACCACTCGGTTGCCATGGGAGCAGAAAAATAAGCTCATGTATCTTTCATTTACTCAATCACAGGATTTTTTTCCCCCAAAGAATATACCATTTGGTAGAGATTGCTAAATTTAGTAGTATTCAATGGAAAAAAAAAAGAAATCAGTTTTGGCCCTCCACCAAACGTTATTAAAGTACATCAATGAAATAATAAAGGATTGTGTAATTGGGACCTCGTTTTTATCCCATAAGGGAGGCAGGTTCCCATGATGTGAGTGTGTGTACAGATTTTAGTCCACACAATGTGAGAAATACCCGCCCACACACATGCTCTCACACTTCCTCTGGATGCTGCGGTCAACAACAATGCCCTGCCACAGGACACACACACGCAACACAATAGTACATGTAGTATATAGTAATAGAAAGACAGTTATATTTAATGTACCATGACAATGAAGTACTCTCTACTTGCAATGCTACGAAACAGCAACCTATTGTACATTCACTACACTATACTATGAAATCATAATACACATGAAATACTGTCTCCTTGGTTATCAGGGTGATGAAAAAAACAGTTGCCCCAAGTCCCCAAAATGGCGTCCGCAGCAGGAAAAACAAATGAGAATGAATATTTTGTCTCCTTTTTAAAAAAAATAGTTTGTGGATGTGGCTTTAGGTAAATGGTTATGTGACTAAAACTCATGAATGTACTGCATCACAGTTAGGGGTTTTAAAGCAGACCTATTGTGCTTGTGTCTACTCTATGGTTATAATCTATGACACCAGTGGACCATTATGTTATCATTTGCACATTTTAAATCGTATTATTCATCTAAAAAGACTTCATAAAAGAAACAAGTCCGCTGACTTCTGCGTTGGAAAACTGCAGTGCCCAATGGGAGCTGACGTCGCAGTGAACGTGAAGAGTCGATTTTTCAGAATAGGTCTGCTTTAAAATGCCAGTGACCTCTTTGACCTACTGTTGCACTTTATGTTATTGTGAAAATGTTTGCAAATACTGTCAAAGCACAGCGTGATCAGCAGAAATGTCATCCGGCGTTTTTTTCCCTTTTTTGTATAATGCACAAACAATAAAAGTGAATCTTGAGTGAAGTCCTTTAATCCGTTATAGACTGAGGAAGTGAGGGGCGCTGACTCAGATGTCCCATTGTAACTCCTGAGTAGGCCTGTAACCATAACACATTTTGAAGTATGATATATTGCTAGAGAAAATATAGATGTTAAACGATAATATTGAAACTAATTTATGCCTCTGACACAATAAGCATCCCCGAAAAAATATGTTATAATATGGTTAAAAGCATGAACTGCAAGAAATAAACAGCAGAATGAAACACTTGTGGTAAATTACTGTTCAACCCTCGTACTTCAAATCTCATCATAAAATAGAAAAATAACTAAAAGTTCTCCACTCATACTAAGAAAAAGTACCCACAATACTCTTGTGTCTGAGAGGCCAAAAAGAGGCTGGAGAAGGAACACTGTGATACTGTTACAACCACAGACTGTATAAAGAAGTGGACTAAGTGAGTGCGACGTCACCCACAGCGTTCGGCTCCAGTCAAATGAAGCTCAACGAGGCTAGAGCAGTTATAGGGGCCAATTTGGATCCGAGTTCCATATTTGGAATTCCGACCACGAGTATCATAGTAACCAAAGAGCCAATCTGGTGCGAAGCTGTTGAAGGTAACGCCCCTTCCTGTCCGCACTGCTGGTTTAGCAGGGGGCGGGGGCTTAGCAACGCTGTCAATCAAACCTGTTGCTGACACTAGCGACCTCAGGGGAAGGAGGCGCCTGATTTGGCTGTTATTAATGTTCATATCTTGATTTACGAACAAAATAACGAAATAAAAACATGAGGATTATGTAGAGCGGGTTAATATGAACATTTTAAGACCAAAATGACAAGTCTGACAGCAGCAGTTACACAGAAAGGGGCAACGTTTTTTACAGGGAGTACCCTCATGAGGAACTGTGTGTTAGTATATCTGGAATTTACACAATGGCAGGACATGCCATCAGTTTAGTCCTGGGACGACCCCTGACCTCCTGTCTTACAGAGGGCATTACACACGCAGAACTGACTTCTGATCTTTATGCCATGTTATGTTTGATGAGGTAACAACATTATATATGGAGTTGTGTTTTGTTTCATTCGCACATGTTTGAATAATCCTTTATTATTAGTCTGTTTACATCTCCAATGCTCAAATTGCTCTATTTCACCTTGTGATGTCATGAAACGGTAGTTTTCGAAGTTAGCTGCTACATTTTACCTTTAGTTCAGTAGAGATTGGCAAGATTGGTAGAGATCCAAATGATTCTAGTGAAGCTGTATGGAGTTTAAAAACACAATGGAGCACTTCCTGTATTACCACATGACATCACAAGGTGGAACTAAGTGTTTTCTGTTTGAGAGAAGAACTCAGCTTAAACGTGTAGGGTTTGTGTGTTAAACATGTGTGAATGAAACAAAACACAACTCCAGGTCTGTTTGTGATGAGGAAACAACATTATAACATAGATCAGGCAATAGTGTAACATGAGCCCTTTAAAGGAACAATGGTCCTAATGATCATAACGAGTCTCATAACGAGTCTGGTTCTGAGCACGTTTCATTTAAACAGGCACAAAGCTGCACACGCTCACAGCTCCTCTCTGACTCATAATCCACAGTTTTCTCATCCGCATGTCACACGTGTGCACAAGGACAAGTTTATGCTCTCTCTCTCTGCCTGTCACTGTCACTTATTCTCCCGTCTCTCTTCTCTCTCTCCTCCCTCTCTCTCTCCTCACTCCCCTCTCTCTCCCCTCTCCTACTCTTTGTCCTCCCTTTCGTTCTGCTCTCCCTCTTCCCCCTTCTCTCTCCTCTCCTCCCTTTCATCTCTCTCCCCTCTCTCTCCTCTCCTCCCTTTCATCTCTCTCCCCTCTCTCTTCTCTCCTCCCTTTCATCTCTCTTCCCTTTCTTTCTCCTCACTTTCTCCCTCTCTCCCCCTTTTTATGTCTCCTTTCTCCTCTCGCTTTCTTCTCTGCCCTACTTCCTCATCCTTTTTCTTTTATTGTAAGGGCAAAATGAAAAAAAAAGAAGAATTAGTTACAGTTACAGTTAAAAAAGTTACCTACTGTGGCTTTAAAGAAGTATCAAAATTGGTATCAAGTTTGTTTTTTTTTTCTTTTGAATCAAAATCTTGTTTGAAGTGTCTACTACTACTTCTTCTATCCTTTTACAGTAACAGCTGAAAAGCATGAAGTTTACTGCAAGCCTGGTAATGTCTATCTCCATGGAGATAGATAAGCTCAATGCCATACTGTGGAACATTTCAGGCAAAGCAATACAATCATGGAGAAAAGCTGGCTGCACACCCTATCATAGAAAAGTTACACAGACTATCTTTAAAATGCAAGTTTTTTGGCCAGGTGAGGTTTTTTTTTTTTTTTTTGCATAACCTTTTCAGGCATATTTTGGATGAGGGAACAACACTGTAACACGGTAGAAAGCTCAAAAAAATCGTTTTTGCATAATGATCACTCTTTAACAAAGCGGCCATTTTGAAAGTATTTAAATCCTTGAAGCTTTTGCAAACATAGTCAGATTTAGATGGAACTTGTGAAGTCAATCCCAAACACATAATGCTAAACCCGTGGCCACCCTGCTGCTGTGAGGTGAGCGCTTGTGGAACGCTGTTATGAGAGGATGTAACTGTAGCGTGTTTGCTCCTGACCACAAGTGTGTCAGACGCAGGATGTGGCTGTTTCAGATGTCTCACTCAGCTCCTCTCATAATGCAACACACAAACTGCAAACACGAAGATGAATCGATGCACAGGTATGAGTGGCCTCGTTTGGCCTCGTTTACATTGGACCAAGAGTTTTTCAACCACTTTTGAGTCACGGCACACGTTTTAGTTGGAAAGATTCTGCTGCACACCATCTGCTTAAAGCGGAACTACACACTAAATCTACTTTTTTGCTATTTAACTGTGTATCTGGTGTGTAAATAGGTTTAAATTGTATAGTGTTCCCTGTCCTTTTGTAGGTAAATTTGTATGTGCTGCCTCCAGTGGCCACTTTGACTTAATGATTAGCTTAGTTTAGTTTGTTGGTTTAGTTTAAGGGGAGACACTACAGGCAAAACTCTTTTTCTTTTTTTTGTACAGTTTAGTCTCTTAGCAACAAGCTTTCATGTTGAAACAACAAAACTGTCCACTCTGCACTGAAAGATGTTTTAATGTTTAATTTAATGAACTTGCAGCATTAGAGTTATATGGGACATTGTAACTTCAAAGGCTGTTTTCTCAAAATGCCTTGTTCCCCCATAGGGACATAAGAATCAGCTCTTAAAGGAGCACCTACACACACCAAACAAGATTTTGATGAAACGTACTGAAGGATTTTGATTTTTGATTTTATGTAATTTCAAGTCTGATTGATTGAAAGTTTTAACAAAATTGAGGTGAAATTTGAATATTTAGGCAAATTTTCAGTCAGATCTAGTTTACTAATAAGATATCCAAAAACCCCTCTGTATATTTTTAGTATCTAATATGTCAACAAAAAGAAGCACAAAATTTAAACCTGGCTCTTTTCATCTTTCTGTTTTGAATGCCCCAAAAATTGTCAATTTTGGCCATTTTCACACTTATAAGGTCGTTTTTGGCCTTATTTTTTACATGAAAACGTTACAAGATGAAAAACTTGTCATACATGTATACATACATATTTTTGTGAATAAACTACAGAAGAAGTTTCAAATTGACATCTCTAATTTTAAGATTTTTCCTATTCACCTGCAGTGTCTCGCCTTATTAACAGGGACCATGTGTAAACACATTAATCTCATAAAAGAAGAGATGCTTTATACCAGATTTAGCTAAAGCTAGTTTCCATGTGCGGAAGGTTAGGAAAGCTGAAATAGCTGGAAAATCCTCTATTCCACCTTTAAACTAGCTGAAATGTTTAGAATGAGTCTGCTGATGATTTACGGACTTAAAAACTGAGCAGGAATATTACCTTTGATGCAACAATTTTGAGAAAATTCAAACCAAGTGTTTGGTGATTGCTCAGAGGCAAAGCACTTTTTACAGAGGACTCCTGAAACCAGCGTGAATGAAGCGAAATACAACTCCAGGTATGTTTTTTAAGTGTGGTTAAAGGCTCAAAAAAGACAATATTGCATAATGAATTCTTTAAATCCATGTGTGGAACCAGTAACTTCAGTGGGATATTTTCCAAGGCACATCTGGCAATTCCTCAGGGCACACTGGTGTTCCCGGCACAGAAATCTTAGAATTTAGACGATTGGATTTACTTTTTCATTCTGATTTTTTACTCCAGGACCACATGCAAACTCCCGCGTAGGAAAGTCAAATTTTAGTGTTAGAGTTATTGAGAAGAAACACTATTTGACAATTCACAATTATTGACACCATTTCCAAACAGTGAAATCCTTCATTTTCTGGGCAGGCAAGTGCAGATACCAGCTCAAAGCCCAGTGCAGAGCCAGGAGCCAGGAGCCGGGAGCCGGGTGGACGAGATTGAGATCATGACCTGCACTGGTTCTAAATTGTGATTTCAGTGTTGGAAATGTCAAGACGAATAAAGCTGCTTTTGTTCGGAGTTTGTCCCCAGGAGACACCAGAGGGAGGGACACACAGCACTACAATGGGATTTTTACATTCAAATGATTTCAAATGAATCGTTTCAAATACTTTTTAAACCAATATTAATAGATATTTTAATTGTATTACTTCTATTTAATATGGATGGTCGGGATGGTCGGGATGGTCGGGATGGTCGGGATGGTTGGGATGGTTGGGATGGTCGGGACGATGGGGGTGGTCAGGATGGTTGGGATGGTGGGGACGGTTGATATGGTTGGGATGGTTGGTATGGTTGGGACGGTTGGGACGGTTGGGACGGTTGAGACAGTTGGTACAGCTGGGACGGTTGGTATGGTTGGGATGGCTGGGAAGGTTGGGATGGTTGGTATGGTTGGGATGGTTGGTACGGCTGGGATGGTTGGTATGGTTGGGACGGTTGGTATGGTTGGGATGGTTGGGATGGTTGGGACGGATGG
>KN482895.1:0-16506 GCA_000787095.1 Periophthalmodon schlosseri | reverse complement strand
AGAATGGTTGGGACGGTTGCTATAAATAAAATTGTGAAAAGAGCACGTAACATTGTCCATTCTCGACTCATTTGTGGCTCAGTACATAACCTGAGGGACTTCTGTTCTGTTTTTTTTTTTTTTTTTTTGCCTTATGCTCATTTTCAAGCATGATTTTCTTTATTTTAGCTAAACGAATGACAATATATTCCCGTCTTTAGTGTTGGCGGGGATCAAATTGGTCAAATAATAGGGACATTCTTGAATAAAGGTCAAATAATAGGGACATTTCTTGAATAAAACTAGGACAAATCAATGGTTCTGGATAAATCAACTGAGACAGGGGACACAAGGCTCAAAACTGGGACTGTCCCGGGTAAATAGGGACCACAGACTATATAAACAAGTGGATTAAGTGAGTGTGACGTCATCCATAGCATAGCTTCAGTCAAATGAAGCTCATCGGTAGCAGCTATAGGGGTGAATTTGCAGGTACGATAGGGACGTCAAGTCACCCTACTCTACAGCTCAAATCTTAGCCCCAAAAAATATATTGTTCCAGTTTTCACATATTGAACAATAAGTCAATATAGTAATTATGGTGACAGGCCTAACTGTGCCCCAGCGTGGAGCTCCTTTGTTTGTAAGCCTTGGCTCCTGGATGACATTGGGGTGTGCTGTCCTGCTCGTCCTCTGATTACATTTGTATTATATTCACATTTTACGGCTGGTGAAATGGTTCGATCGTAAATCTACCGCCCGTAGAGTGATTACTGATGTGTGTGAGGGGAGCGGATGGCTGGCCAAAGATTGAGCAGGGGAAGGAAAATCAGCTTTCTTCTTCTTTCTACCATGTTATAATGCTGTTCCCTCTTCAAAAACATGCCTGAAGAGGTTTTAGATGACATCCATGCATGTTTGAGTAATCCTGCAATCTGTCCTTACGGTTAGCTGTAAGATTCTGCGCAATGCTCAGCCCGCAAGCCAACGTCACCCATGCTCCTACACGACAAGTCTCATAAATATACAAAAACATGATACAAAACTGTACTCAGCAACTTGACAAACCTGATGTGATGTGCAGTACACGACAATTTTCCATAAATATACAAAAGCATGATACAAAACTGAACAACCTGACAAACTTTTACATAGAGTAATATCCCATGGAGACACACAGGGACATTTCAGGACATGTCTGTAGAGGTCTAAGATACAAGGTAAGCAACTTTTACACAGAATAATATCTTATGGAGGCAGGGTATTTCGTTTCACTCAACATCAAAAGTGAGAGTAACAAGGTCTAAGTCCACATCTTAACCTGGACTAGACCAGATCAGAACAAAACTACGACTATAATGGGCTGAAATTAGGACTAAACCAGGACTGAACCAGGACTAAACCAAGACTGAACCAGGACTAAACCAGCACTAAACCAAAACGTGTGTGAACTTACCCACAGTAATTCAACTATAAATATTTAACTATAATATTAAATTCTCCTATCCATTAAAGGTACAGTATGTAATTTTCTGGAGGTGCCACATCACCTGCATGATTCCAAGGAAACACAAAGTTAAAACCATACTTCGGAACATTCTCCATGGAAATAGACGAGTTTTATGTCATATTGGGAAAAATTATAGCCAGGAACAACATTGTCATGGAAAAAAGCAGGAGGAGGAGGCTCTTCTCTAGGCCAAATAATAGTCAAGTTTGTGGAGATGCAAGCCCACAGTACATGTTTCTCAAAGTTTTTCAGGGCAAAATACACAACCAAAATGAAAATAAAAACCAAAACAAAAAGTCTAGTTTTGGCAAAAAATTGTCATACTGAGGCTTTAATAAAATGGAACAAAGTTAATGAATAATATCTATCTATATATATGTATCTATATTTGTCTATATATAGGAAACAGTAGGGTGTTTGTCCACTGATCCGAAGGTTGGCAGTTCAAATCCCACTATCGACATAAACATCACTGGCTGAGCGGTCAGATCCAATGACGCACAGGTTGGAGGTGCGATTCCAGCTCCCACAGATGAATGCAGTCGTTGTGTCCTTGGGCAAGACACTTAACCCACCTCACCCCCTGTCTGCGTACACTAGTGTATGAATGTGTGTGCGAATGGGTGAGTGGTTCCTTGATGTAAAGTGCTTTGAGTGTCTTGAAGGTGGAAAAGCGCTGTATAAAAATGTGACTGTTTAGCATTTATTTTATTTGTTTTTTTGGCTTAAGATTGTACTTATTTACTTTCCTATATTACCCAGAGAAAAACACTGGATGCAGTAACACACCCAGCAACCCTTTAGTTTGTGGGTGAACACTCACCCCTCTGCACCACTACCACCCCACAGATAAAAATAGCAATAACTCTACATTCATTTATGTCAGTGACAGTGTGGCATTTAAGTGTTCAGTCTGAAACTTCTAAGCTCTGCGTACTGTAATTAAGCCTGTCCAAATGAATTACAGCAGTTTGTAATTAGCACGACTCTGGCTGCCCTCACAGCACTGATGACTTAATCAGAGGCTGCTATCGTTAGCTAGCACTCAGCAACAAGCTAACACTGCTAACACGGCTAACAATGGAACTATATCAACCCCACTGCACACTATAGCACGGGTGCAAAGTACAAATACAAGTACACACGTAATTAGCAGTAGTAATTAGAGTAGATTTTTGTGGGGTAAGTGTAATTTTTCAAGTAGATTTTAAATATGTACTTTCAAGCCACGTGGTTGTAGTTAGTTACATTTAAAGCGCCCATATTACATTATTTTCTGATCTATGTTCCAGTGTTGTTTCCTCATCACAAACAAACCTGGAGTTGTGTTTCGTTTCATTCACACATGTTTAACAGTCATTCTCTCAAACAGAAAACACTCTGTTCCAGTTTGTGATGTCATGTGGTAATACAGGAAGTGCTCTACAGTTTTTTTTTTAAACCTTCACTAGAATCAGTTGAATCATTTCAGCCCTGGATTTGCCAATCTCTACTGAACTAAAGATAAAAGGTAGCTGTTAACTTGGAAACTACCTCTTCATGACATCACAAGGTGGAACAGAGCATTTTGAGCTTTGGAAATGTCACACAGACTAATAATAAAGGATTACTCAAACATGTGTGAATGAAACAAAACACAACACCAGGTATGTTTTTTAGGAGGTAACATTATAACATGGCTTAAAGCTCATGAAATTCCATTTTGCGTAATATAGGACCTTTAAAATCATAAATGTAATGAATTACAAACACCCATAGCATAATAACATCGCATCCTCTAATTGGCCAGAGCCTTAAAAGAATGTGACAAGTTACAGGTTAGATCTGTGGAGAGGTGAACACGCTTACAGTAAGAATTAATAAATGCAAGATAGAAGGGATTAATGCAGTATTGTGAAACATTCCAAGTAAAGCCATGACATTTTCATTTAGACACAGGCACCTCCACCAGAAAAGTTACATAATGCGATTTTAACTCGTGGCTCAATATGTTATAATTTGCACATTTTTAATCACAATATTCATCTAAAACAATTTGATAAAAGAAACAAGTCTGTTGACTTCCGCATTAGAAAACTGCGGTGCCCAGTGGGAGCTGACGTCGCCATAAACCTCATCACAACAAAGACTCGGCAGCTCCTATGGCTGCACATTACACTATGAGCAGCAGATTATTTTTCATTTGTACCAAAATGACTATTGCTAAATCCTATGCGTATTACTGATTTAAAAATTATTTAAAAAATAAGCGATTAAAGATTGCTCACACATGCACAAGTCACTCCAAATACAACTCCGGGTGAGTAAATGGTGAGGGGAAATTACTATGACATGGTTAAAAACTCTGAAAAGTCGAGGGGCAGGGGTAATCCTAATATATAGTAATCCATATTCTACGCTGATCACACTTCCTGTCTCACTTCCTGGTTTGGAAGATGTGCCACAGAAGGCGCTGCACACTGTGTATCCTGTCTCTACAGAGCTGTGGTTGTACTTCCTGTTACATAATGACAATGGGGGGCAGTAATGGTACAGTGGGTTAAAGGTTTCCATGTTTATAGACATTTTTTTAGACTAGTTTGGTGGGCTAGTCCCTTTGCTAAATATTTATCATATTTTTACATTAGTTCAGTGGCAGTTTGTGACGGCAAAAAGGTTGAGAAGAAAAGTACAAAAATACAGGAAGTAGTGGTGAGTTTTAAGAAAGAATCCCTCTACCCACACCACCACACTACTCATTCATTTTTTTTTTACTACTTTCAACATTTTATACACATACGGAAGACATCAACTATATGACGCAAGATGTATGGAATTATGTACTAAAGAAAAAAAGTTAAATAAATCTACTAAATATTTTTCGACAAAGCAAAGGGTGGCTGCTTTGAGGATTTGAATATAAAATATATTAAAAAAATATATGTTTAGTAAAGTTATTTACCTTTTTATCCCCTACAGTATATCTTAACTCTTATATTTAATGTTGTGTGTATGTATATAAAATGTAGAAAGTAGTAAAAATAAGTGGAAGTGAGTGTGATGTCACCCATAGCGGCTCCAGTCAAACGAAGCTCATTGAGGCTAGAGCAGTTATAGGGGCCAATTTGGAGCCGAGTTCTATATTTGGAATTCCGACCCATCCGCTGATTTAGCAGGGAGTGGGTGCTTAGCAACGCTGCCAATCAAACCTGTTGCTAACGCTAGCAAGACCGACCTCAGGGAAAGAAGAAGAAGACACAATAGCGAAATAAAAACATCAGGATCATGTAGAGCGGGTTAATACGAACATTTTATTCCAAAATGACGAGCCTGACAGCAGCAGTTACAGAGAGAGGGGCCACAGTTTTTCGGTCTAAAGTGAATTGGAGCCGATGGAGCTGAAGTCTACACAGTCTATAGTCCAAACTTTTGACTGGTAGCTGATAGTGTATGTCATCAACACAGAAAACTCCATCCAAAATGTCATTTTAATAATTTATTTGCAAGGAAGGCATTTTAAACAGTTTAAACCTTTATTTAACAAAATAGAGTGTTGTCAATTATTTGTATTAGTCTAATCATAACTAAAGTTTTGGCCTTTGTAAACATTATAGGTAACAGTTATGGAATTACCTTGTATGTCACAGTATCCAACCATGGTAATGCTAACAAAACTACCAAGCTAACAGCACACTTCCTGATTCTCAGACGATAAAAAACACTTTATGATTAGATGCCATGAGACAGCCATGGCTGAATGGGACGTGAGCAATACGAAAATTGACTTTTTGGAGCGTTCTACCATGTTATAACATTATCCCCTCATTAAAAACATGTCTGGAGTGTTTTTTATATGTCATGCATGTTTAGGCCATATTCCAACCCTCCTCATGGTTAGCTCGTCACCCCTGCTCCTGCACGGCTATTTTTTAGAAATATACAAAAGCATGATACAAAACTGTACACAACAACTTGGCAAACCTGATGCAATGTGCAGTAGTTTCATTAGTGGGATGCACACTGATTGTGTTGTTCTGAAGCGCCAAAGCCAAGTGAGGGGAGACTCAGAGTGACAAAAACAAAAGTGAAACTTTGTATGAAACTGAATATAGCATTTTCAAAACAATAAAAGGTAACATTGTGATCCAAATATGTTATGTGTTAGCAGTTAATACCCCAAGTGTAATCCCCCTCTTCTGATGTGGTATGGGTGTGTGAGCACAGCCTGTGTGTGGTATGGTGCTGGTATTTTTGGTACATTCTTCACAGAAAATAGGCCAAGTTAGAGGTAGAAATAATGCATTAAAATAAATGTGTGTTTGGTCTGTTTGACCCAAATATCATAAGGAGCAATATTATACAACAGTGGCTGAAGTGGTAGAGTGGTAGTCTTGTGTACATAAGGTCGGTAGTTCCTTCTGCAGTTGTGTCCTTGGGCAAGACACTCCAATCTTTTTTTGCTAAGTCTGTGGTCTGTCATTGAGTGATCAGTGGTGATTGGAGAGGCTGTTGGTTCAGATTATTATAATTAAAGGTGCACTATGTAACTTTTCTGGTGGGCGTATGCCAGCTGCTTGTGGTCATGGAAATGTTATTGCTTTGCCTGCAATGTTCCAAAGTATGGCATTAAACGTCTATTCAATTACAATGCTTTTTATCACTCACAAATGCCTTAAAGCGGACCTATTGTGCAAAATGGACTTTTTAGAGCTACCAACTATGTTATAGTTATTTCCTATTCCCATGTACCCTTTTAAAGTGGTATTTAGAGTGCATCATGCATGTTTGAGTCATCTTTATTCTCCTGTATTCAAGACATCATTACTCCAATCTACTCCTTTTTCACAGCCACTAGTACATGTCCACTGTGATGTACGCACTTCCTTCTCCATTTTCATTTTCTTAATCGGTCATACACGTAGAATTTGGCAGCATCGTGTAGCCATTTTGGAACAAATTAACGAAAAATAGGAGGGGCCGCGACATATCGTAAAGAAGCAAGCGGGAATCAGCTCCTCATACCGCATTGGGAGCTGAAATTTTCCAACCTGGAAGTTAACAGACTTGTTTTAGATCAGTATTCCAATTTCAAATGTCTAAAATTTAACACAATGATCCGCAGGTGTCATAGATCATAACTGCAGACAAAGTCACAATATGTCTTCTATAAAGTGTACTATTCTCATTTCTCAGTGTATTCTGTGTTTTCTTGTTTTGAAGCTCACAGACTTCCTGGGCTAATGATGCTGTTCCACTTCTGTCTGGGGCACGGCGTTACAAATCCGGCGGGGCACACATTCATACAGTGTGTTACGGATCAGGCAGGCTCTCAGCGGGAGGTAGCTCCGGTTGTGTCAAAGCCAGGTGAGAAATGAGTGAAAGCACGGAGAGAAGCACAATGCTAGCTTCAACCGCGTGACCCTCTTCCCCAAATGTGTCCAAACAAGATGTATGTGTGTACTGTCCTGTTTATGTGCCGGACTGTGGAGCAACTTAGGGCCGTAGGCGGTTACATCCAGGACGCTAGCAAGGACACTCAAAGCTACTCTCTACGGGAGATTTAGAGGCCCCATTTCAGATGGGAGATCAGGAATCTACCCCACAACCTCCTTACTGAGAGGAGGAGACAGGCTAACCACTCTGCCACAGTAGCACAGGGAGGACATGCAAATTCCACATAGAGATTATTTTTAATTAGTATGACTATAAATTCTGTGTGGATGGATATATTTGTGGAAAGTATGTTTTCAGAGCGAACATTCACTGTGTTAATATAAACCCTTCACCCTTCACCCCGGGGCGTTTTATTTCACATCAGCCATATTAGTCTTGATTATGACTCATATAAATTCTTGTTTTTCATAAGAGCAGCATTTATCATTAGGCGTCTTGGCAGGGCACCAGCATTATACTCAATACTCATAAATGATTATAAATATTCATATGTAGGAGAACAGTCTATGTGGTATTTACTATCGATCTCGCATGTTTTTTTTTAGTCCAAGTCACGCTCAAGTTCTTATTGTTCGAGCCAAAGTTACTTAAAACTTAGAACTCCTATAGATGCTTAAAAGGTTCAGTCCCGTTGGTTTAAACCTGTCAGGAGCAGTGAGCGCCGCAGTGCTGTGCTCGGGGCCATCTGCAGATCTTGAGCTTGGCTTGATCACCTTGATTGGCTTGAAAACCTTCGCTGGAGGATTCAACCTATTCTGCATGTTTTGTACCCTTGCTAGCAAGATCAATTCTTGAGATTTGTGTGAGTTCACAAACTCTGAAGAATCCGTTATGTTATGCTCTAACTGAAGTGTTTGCTTGTGATAGGTTGAGACTGACCAATCACAGGGCAGCACTGTGGTCTGGACCACAGCCAACGCCAAATGAACCAAAACAAACATGGCGACGCTGACAGACATACTACAGCCTATTTTAGTGTGGCCACTGTGCCGCCAAAAGAAGCGTCCTCTCTTCTTCGCGCTTTTCAACCGTCCACATCAACCATCTCTTCTACAGGGTTCATTGCTCTCCTCCACCAGTGTCTAGGCTCCGCCCCCAGTGTCTAGGCTCCACTCCCAGTGTCTAGACTCCGCCCCCAGTGTCTAGGCTCTGGGGGGTTGAGGTTCCGTCTCACATCCTGGTCATTCATCTTCCTCTCAATGCTTGCGTCCCTGCCAGTGTCTATACTCCAAAAATGTGAATCACTCTGTATCTGTATATTTGAAATGTCCATATTTAAGTCTCCAGTACAAGCCCAGTCTCTTCTATATGAATAATAGATTGTAAAACTGATGGCGTCTGCAGAATAATAATGTCCATATGAATCATTAGCTCATTCCAACAGTGTAATTACAGTGTTTGGGGCTAACCTTTGAGTTGTGCTAATGTGTGCAGTGCCTCCGGGCTTCAGTCTGCTCCTATGGGACACACAGGGCAGCGGCTAACATACACTAACACACACAAACATGCTAGCACACGCTAACACACCCTATTTTCTGATCTATGTTATAATGTTGTTTTCTTATCAGAAACATACCTGGAGTTGTGTTTTGTTTCATTCACACGTTTGACACACAAACCCTGCATATTTAGGCTGAGTTCTTCTCAAAAACACTCTGTTCCACCTTGTGATGTCATGTGGCAATACAGGAAGTGCCCCACTGTATTTTTAAACTCCATATACCTTCACTAGAATCATTTGGAGCATTTCAGCTCTGGAATTGACAATCTTTACTAAACAAAAGTAAAGGGCAGCTGTTAACGTGAAAACTACCACTTCATGACATCACAAGGTGAAACAGAGTGTTTTGAGCTTTGCAGATGTAGCCGGACTAATAATAAAGGGTTACTCAAACGTGTGAATGAAACAAAACACAACTACAGGTATGTTTTTGAGGGGGTAACATCATTATAACATGGCTTAAAGCTCACAAGAGTCAATTTTGCGTAATATATGACCTTTAACACACACTAACACGTGCTAGCACACACTAATACACGCTAACACTGCTTTACTGTAGAGACCTGGGTTTAGTTAATGATGTTTTGTGTGGTTGAAGTGGTCCATAACATCACCTCTGGACCCTCTGAGACCAGGACACAGCTCAGAGGTGATTATTGCCATGGAAACGTGCAGTGGTTCATGTAATCATGTTTAATGCAAACATGAAATCAAATACAGTACTGTCAAAGTAAATTATAAGTGAAACCTTAAATATTGGCAACAGTTCCGGTCTGTGGTCTTTAGCGTAGAAGTTTACACGAGCACAAATCTGATCGTTATCTGATTTCTGGAGTTACCAGATTATGGAGATGTCATGTAAACAGTTCAATCCATGAGTAATCTGATTTCTGTCTGACTGGTCACGTATGGGCAGGTTTTGACAAGGAACATTACACAAAAAGGGCAAACTAATGTGGCAAAGAAGTTATTTTCAAATCCATTGTACTTTGTCTTCCAAGTACAAAAATACATTGAATCAATAACTGAATATATAAATGGACATAGCTAACCTGCTAGCCACCGCATTCCAAATAGGAAATTGGAATAGGAAAATGTTCGTATTAACCCACTGTACATGATCCTGTTTTTATTTCACTATTGTGTCTGTAAATCAAGATATAAACATTAATAACAGACAAATTAGGCACCTTCTTTCCCTGAGGTCACTCCCGCTGGCGTTAGCAACAGGTTTGATTGACAGCGTTGCTAAGAGCCCGCTCCCTGCTAAACCAGCGGTGCGGGCGGGAAGGGGCGTTCAACAGCCTCGCTCCTGATTGGTTCTCTGGTTGCTATGATACTCGCGGTCGGAATTCCAAATAGGCCTATGAAACTCACCCAAATTCTCCCCTATAACTGCTCTAGCCTCGATGAGCTTCATTTGACTGGAGCTGAACGCTATGGGTGACGTCACACTCCCTTAGTCCATTTCTTTATACAGTCTATGAAACACACACCAAAATCAATTCGTATTATTGGGCTATCTGATAATGCTAGTTGTCTGATTTTTTTTTTTTTTTAATGACCATTTAAATATATCCAGTGTGGCTCTTTTGTATGAAGCACTGTGGTCTTGTAACGGTCTTGACAGGTTCTGAGAGTATGAGACACAGCAGTGGTGTCTCATACAGCTAAAGCCGACTTCACATAAGAGGATTTAAAATCTTCTGTGATTTTAAGACACAAATCCGTGAACAGAAAGTCATTTTGTAGCTTTTTTATTAAACTTTTTTTTTAATTAATGACAGCGATATAATTAAAATTTGATTGCACAGCCTTAATTAAAGTGGTTGAGCGTTATGTATGTTTCCCTGGTCTGATGTTGATAGTTTCAGAATCCCCAGCAGAGGATGACCAATAATCCCACACACGGCTTTTGTAGGGCCCCAGCTGTTCACCTGTGCACCGCTCTGTCCCGCTCATCCTAATGCGTCTGATGTCACCTTGACCTGCTTCAGCCCCGCCCCCTGGACATCTGTGGCAGGTCACATGACAGCCCAGTGTAAATCAATATGGCCGACAGCTGGACAGGTGGGGAGCTTAGGGGAAGACTAGCGCGGATCCGGTGTCTAATGCATGTTAATGAGATTAAACCAGTGTCTAAACATTAAAGTGCATGTGACAGGTTACACTACTCATTTTACTAAAACATGGCCAACATCGTTAAAATTAAGATATTACAAAAAATCTTTCTTATTTTTGTCTAGTTTTTAATTTTGGCAAGGTTTATAATATTACTTCCTGGTTTGACACAGGCAGCAGATATGACTTACATAGAGGTAATTTCATAACTGTTACCTAGCAACCATGATAAAACCTATTCTGCAAAATCGACTTCCACAGTACTCCAGAAGAGCCCGAACAGTCAGCCAGATACAGCCTACGGTGAGGACATTGCTATGGTCAGATTTCTATCAGATAATCAGATTCCGAACCCAATAATCGTGACTACAGCTCAAAAGAAATGGGATCTTCAAAAACACCTGGTGACACGTGTCAGTGTAATCCATGGAATTTTAGACCAACTGTTCATTATAAATAGGGCTGAGAAAATTAGCGCATCGCAATAAATTTAAAGTAGCTCAGTTGGTGAGTGTTTGTCCACTGATCCTCAGGTTGGCGGTTCGAATCCCGCGCTCAACATAAAAATCATCATGGTTGAGCAGGTCAGATCCAATGACCCACAGGTTGGCGATGCGATTCCAGCTCCCACGCATGAATGCTGCTGTTGTGTCCTTGGGCAAGACACTTAACCCACCCCCCCAGATGAATGGGTGAGTGGTTCCTTGATGTAAAGCGCTTTGAGTGGCTTGAAGGTGGAAAAGCGCTGTATTAAAAAAAAAAAAAAGACCATTTACCAAAGCAGGGTTAACAAAAAAACACCAAAACCATTCTAAATGTTCAAAAAACAAAAACAAACATGAGCTGCCATAAATACACATCAGAAGGAAACACTGTAAGGTATCTATGTGTGATAGAAGTTATTTATTTGACCCTCTACAGCTCAAATCTTATTGTACATAGTAATAGTACAGAAAAATAACAAAAAATTCCCCGCTTGTCCAAAGAAAAAGTACACGCTATAAATTCTGACCCCCAAAAATCCCCAGTTTCATCTGTCATTTACTGAAGGATAAGTGGATATAGTGATTATGGTGACAGGCCTATGAAGGATGTGCTGCTCTGATGATACAGGTGCTTCAGTCAGTCCATCACATCAGACACAGAGGCTCTACTCTATTATAAAGACCCCAGTGTGAAAGGGCTGCTGGGACTTTGTCAGTGACAGGAAGAGGAACCGCTCAGGCTGGACAAGAGGAACCGGTGTGACATGGACTGCAAATAATGAGATTAATGTGATTCATTTGAGTATATGGATACACAGTATATGTTCAGGCAGTGGTGGAACGCAACAAAGTAAAAGTAGTACTATACTTAAGTACACATTTTAGGTATGTGTACTTTGCTTAAGTAAATTTTACAGTGGATACTTTTTACTTTTACTTCACCACATTTGAGAGCAGAATCTGTACTTTCTACTTCACTACATTTTTGAACAGGACTGAAAAGTAAAAGTATTTTTATCTGAGACCTGCTGAAAAGGCTCAAGGGTGTGTTTTTCTTAGGGGTCTCAAGGGTCTCTTTTTCTTAGTTTGAGCAAAGAAAATATACAAATAAAAACAGCTAAAAAAATATATTTTGTTGTTTTTGTTGAACAAAATTCTGCACAAATCTTTATTTATTAAAAGCTTTTTTTACATCTCAAAATCTGTGCGAAATACTTTTACTTTTTACTCTTTAAGTGCATTTTTAAATAGGAACTTCAAAGCTTTTACCTAAGTAGATTTTTTCATGTGATACTTTTACTTTTACGTATTTTTTGGCTCCCGTGTCTGTACTTTTACTTAAGTAACAAAATCGAGTATTTCTTCCACCGCAGTGTTCAGGACTCACAGAGCTTCAATCACAAACAGCCAAACTTCCATCGTACAAACTGCACATTCTAACTTCTGAACTTTCTGAACTCATAATACCCGAGAAAGCCCTTTGAACATGTATTTTTCCCTGTCCTTCAGCTCTGTAGAGGCTGTCACATTCTGCGTGTGTGTCAGAGGAACAGTGCACGGGCCAGTGGGATAATTCTATATGATTAGTGTAAGCCGACGTGAGCGAGAAAGCGTCAATATGTGAGCAGAGGCAGAGGCCGAGGAGAACGAGCAACACTCAACGCTGTCATGTCAGGCTGTGCTTTCTGACGCAGAAGAAGAAGAGTGTGGAGGGAAGTCTAACGTGACATGGTCAAAGGGGTGATAGATTTGTGCATTTATATGTGTCCCATCAGTTAGTCTTCCATTGAAATGTAAAATTACTATTTCAACCTTACAAGTATAATTTTATTGTTTTCAGTCACCATTATATTGCATGATTTTTCATTACAAAATAAAATCACGTTTCCTTAATAACAATGCAATGATATAAATATACAATTAAAACATAAAAAAATGGGATGAAAGATTCAAATTGGGTAAAATCGAGAAATAAAACAATTTTTTTGGTTGCACTCAAATGCCCTGATTTCAAATGCTCTGATACCTGATTTCAAACCATCAACTAGAAGCACGGTTTAGTTTGAACTTTGGCCCCGCCCACTTAGTTCTTTTTGCGGCTGTGATATTTCACCATGACACAGAAACAGTCTGGGATCTCTAATCTCTGCTACTAATTACTTTTGTGCCATACTCATTTATGCTATATATAAATCCACATAGCTAACCTGTTGGCTGCTAAGTTCCCAATAGGAAGAGAGCAACCTCCAACAATTATGGCTCCAGTTTATTTTCTATTGAAAAGCTGAGGCCCCTCTCTCTGTAACTGTTACTCACAAGCTCTTCATTTTGAGCTTACAATTTTTGTATTAACCCATTCTACGTGATCCTGGTACTTTTATTTTGCTATTTTGTCTGTAAATCAAGATATGAACATTAATAACAGACAAATCAAGTGCCTTCTTTTCCCGAGTTCGCTCTGGCTAGTATTAGCAATGCTGTGAATCAAACCAGTTGCTAAGCGTCCGCCCCCTGCTAAACCAGCGGTGCGGGCAAGAAGGGGCGTTACCTTTAACAGTCTCGCTCCAGATTGGCTCTTTTGGTTGCTATGATAATTCGGAATTCCAAATATGGATCTTGGCTCCAAATTGGCCTCGACGAGCTTCATTTGACTGGATCCGAACGCTATGGGTGTCTTTATACAGTCTATGGTCACTCTTGAAAATGCCCCATGACAGAAAATCGAGTGTCTGGGATGGTGTCATGCAGTTGGTTTCCCATGATTCTTAGCAATGTTTTTCTTTTTTAGCTGCTTTTACCACACAATGCATGATGTAAAGAGTAGTTGTTTGCTTTACAGTGACGGCAAAACTCCACTCTGATCTCTGAAAGGTGTAAAAAGTGCTTATAAACTCATCTCAGTGAATAATTAGGACGGTCTGAATGCATAAGGTAAGTGAGGAATACATTTGTACCACTGCAAATGGTTTAAAATGAACTAGTTCTGATTTTCACATTTTTAAGAGTTAAAATTAAGGTACGCACCTTTAACTGCAAACCTCTGAGAGTGAATATTTGACTGTAACTATTGGCTAGATTCCATACTAATAAGTGGCATTATGACATCGGGGGTGAAATAATTCTACATAATGTTTCATGGAATGTCTAAAGAATGCTGTACACCATCAGAGCATGCTGAGAAGCCACAGAAGCAGAGACAGCACAGCCTCACCCTGCAGTGAGGCTAACCACTCTGCCACCCCGCAGATATCCATAATGTAAGTCATTAACATCCAACATGAGCTCTGTGTTAACACGAGCACGATCCAGCTGGACCGTGCTTTCCGTCTGACCCTGGGACCATCTGGATGAACAAGCACGCTCATAATCACCGCAGCCTCAACTCCGGCCACTTTTAAAATGACTTTTAGGAGGCGAGACTTAGATTTGAACTGAGGGTTTTGTGAATTTTTGTTAAAGTAGATGCCGACATTCTTCAAGCAAATGCCACTATGTAACCTGCCTGTCTCCATGGATGTTCCACATGACATTTACCTTCCCTATGGAGTAGGTGATGCTGATAGGTCAAGCTACAGATTAGATCTGTGGAGAGGCAACCCCACTCGGTGTAAGAATACGTGTGTTATGTATTTAGAGCATTACAACCACCTGTTCTTAAAGTGCCTATGACAGGTTAGACGACTGGTTACGACCAAAACACAGTTAAGACCATTATATTTAAGATTTTGCTAAAAATTCACACTTTTTTTTCCAGTTTTGCCATTTTTGGGATTAAAATTGTCACGCCACATTCCATAACTGTTACCCAGCAACCATGCTGGCCAAAACTCCTTTAATGTACACAGAAATGATTGTCTTATTTTGTTGAAATCATGTTTAAAGTGTCAGAAAAATGTGTTTCTTGTGTAAATTGTGCTGAACTTTTGGGCAGAATTCTCCCAGTGTGATGTCATCAGTGTGGCACTCTCTAACAGAACTCTCCACTTTCCATTTTTTTCAACTTTTCTTCACAAATTAGTTCATGGTTTGTGTAAAACTATAGTTTATATTTACAACAAGTTTTATCCCACCAAAGTCCAAATTAGAGACTCATCCAAACCTGACGTACACACTTTAAATCGGAGAGACAGGTACTTTTAATGCCATTAGAATAACATCTGTGTAAAACAAGTGTTGGACCTGCCCACACATAATGCCCCATTACCAAGGGCTGAGATGTTTAAGTCAAAGTGATATTATGGGTCAAATACTGTATATCAAATATAGAGCTACTGCAGTAGTACTTCAGTACTGTGTGTTTTCACACTATGGAAATGTGCAGTTCCTGAGACTTTTCCTGTCTTCTGCAACAGCAATGTCACCGTGTGTGTGAAAGAGAGAGTATGGGAGGGCAGGGGGAAAGAGGGGGAGAGAGGGGGGCAGAGAAAAAGTAAAATATGAGTGTGTAATATTTTGATATTTGATTCTTCACTGTATTTATTGCTTTTTCTACAACTAATCCCACTCCTTTTTAGTGAAATTTGAGCAGTGTTAAAAGCCCTTCTGGGGACTGGTGTTGCAAAGTAGCCTAGGATTTAAACACTGTGATACCTGCATTAGATTACTCTACAATAAGCTCTTACAATAAAAAAAAAAAAAAATCCAAATTAAAAACTTTCCTCCAAGGGCAATTACTAAAAACAGTTCCAAAAGTCTGTAAGAACACAGGCCTAGAATGACACAAATACGTATGTGTATATACACTCCGCCCCTCTCAGTGTCCCAGCATGCACAGCAGCCTGCAGGCCTACCGTCTCTGCCGATGAGGAAGTCCAGGTAGCGGTAGGTGTAGGCCGGTCCCACCCGCGTCTCCACCTGGGGCCTCTTCAGGGTAGAGTAGATCTTCCCTGGACTGTGCTCCTCAGACACGGGCTTCAGCTTCTTCAGGCCACAGCCCATGGTCCTCTATGTGTGATGAGCCTGGGAGAGAGGGGACAAGAGGGAGAGCAGGGAGAAGAGGGAGAGCAGGGACAAGAGGGAGAGAAGGGACAAGAGGGACAACAAGTTAGAGGTGGGGATGCACTTTGGAGACTGTTGTAACTACTATAATGAATAAATGAACCTTAAGATCGATCAATATACCTTCCAGTTCCAGTTCAAG
Organism: Periophthalmodon schlosseri; assembly: GCA_000787095.1. Lineage (NCBI taxonomy): Eukaryota > Metazoa > Chordata > Actinopteri > Gobiiformes > Gobiidae > Periophthalmodon > Periophthalmodon schlosseri. The sequence goes on along the minus strand of KN482895.1, from coordinate 337 downwards.
CACACAGAGCAGTAAATACAATAATAATAGAAGCCCAAACTAAAGTCTCAGTGCAGCTCAACAAATGTAACCCAAAGGCCGTGTCAGCTCATTGGACGAGCCGGGAGCATGAGTCAGGTCTGAGCTGGGTAATACGACATGTCTTCTGTAAACAGTGTGTGGACTGCAGCGAGCCAAAGTGAGCCCCAGCAAAACATATGAGGAAACACGCTACCTAAAGAGAGGGAGGGAGGGAGAGAATGAGAGAGAGGAGTGAGAGAGTGTGGGGGAAGAAAAAGAGGAAACAAAGGAGAGAGAAAACGAAAAAGAGGGTGTTCGTGTGTGTGTGTGTGTGTGT
>KN482894.1:258-11567 GCA_000787095.1 Periophthalmodon schlosseri | reverse complement strand
TATCTTTAGCCCACCAAAAATGTCATGAGTCGACTACAGCCCGAGTGTCCATAGAGCCAGTGGAGGAGTACAGTGACCCACTAAATGAACACATACATATTAAACTGTCTAAAGCCTCTATGGACAGAGATTTTTAATTAACAAACTTGTTATATACAGCAATCTAAGCTCTAGCTCAAATATTTTTGTCTATTTTTATTTTGACTCTTGCACAGTAAATGTATTGCACAGACCATAGCTGTAAGTATCACTGCTGGACTGGTTAGCCTGTGGAAGCCTGTTTGTCATGAGAGATTGGTAAAAGCCTTTCATTGATAACTATTGTAGCATACTTAGTTTATTATCACTCTCTGAGCTTGTATAATAGTGAAGCACTGGTGTCCTGACAGGAGGCTGAGGGCCCCCCTCCACAGTCTGCAGTGAGTAATGGAGAGATAGACTCAGCTCAAGCTCCTCATGTAAGACTCCTCTGTGTCTCTGCTGCTGTTTGTGAACGCTTTAGATGCGTCTGGTTCGACCCTGTAGTTTGGACCTCTACAAACATGTTCTGAAATGCATGTGATTCTTGCATTAGTTTGGCAGTTCAGATTTCAGTCTTCTTGCTATTTCAAATGCGCATTTTGAACTGAATCCTGATTTGAAAACACAAAAACACTATTAGTCATTAGATTAGTGGATTCAGGCCTGAATGGTGCAGCCTTGCCTTGGTTTGTGTTTGTGAAGCTTCTTTGGAGACTGTGGCCTCTATAGTTTTGGATGTACGCTTTTATGGCCTGGACATGCTTGAGTGGAGATATCAAGCATGGATGATTGCATAGCTAGTGTCTGTATGCAAACGTAGCTGCTGGAAAAAAGTGAATGGAGCTGCATGTTGATGATCAAATGGTGGATTCATCAGGGCCAGTTGCTCCTGAATACGTGAATGCTGCTTGTATGTTACTTAAAATAAGATCACTGCCCAAGTGGTCAAATTCAGGTCAAATGTATGTAGGACGATACATTTTTGGAAGTGACTGACGTTTTCATCTTTTGCAAAACCCTATATGTATTGCGACTCCTGTCTAGAGATAGACCCATATATCAGTTGGACGATATATCGGGCCGATATTTGCACTTTTTAGCATATCGGCTATCGGCCTTAAATCTCCAGCACAGGCCAATATTTTGTCTTGGCTAACCTGCTGCCTGAAGAATACACACAAAGCTTTATTTTACTTAAATGCAATGAGACAACATAGCGCTTTTAAAGGTTTATGGTAAAAAATGTCTGTGGGTGAGTTTGTAGTAAATTAAAATTACATCATTTGGGGAAAATAATCAAAAACAGGCCTACATATTGGCTCAAAAATATATTTTATTAATATAAAATATATTAAAAATATATTGCATCAGCCATGAAAAAACTCATATCTCATTTTGGTTGATCTCTACTCCTGTCTACTACTACTGGACCTGAAAAATGAATAGTTTTAAAATGCTAGTTTTGCTTTGTTGACAAAGATGCAAAGAATTTTCAGGAGGCATTTTGGGTATATTTATTAAGGTGATTTCTATTTACCGCATTTTCCGGACTATAAGTTGCACTTTTTTTCATAGTTTGGCCAGGGATGCGACTTATACTCAGGTGCGATTTACATGTGAAATATATATCTGTGTAGTCCCTCAGCCGTCCAGGTCTGATCCATAGCAAAAGACGAAGTCTAAATCTGTCAACTGGACAAATCGTTGTAGGAGTGAAGACGTTTCGCTGCTCATCCAAGCCGCTTCTTCAGTTCTAGTCAGATTGCTGGTGGACACTGCCTTATATCTACCTGACAGGAGGGGGCTAACTACACTGAAACTGTAAACAGCTATTGTCTCCATTTCTTGTTTGTACCAACACCGCGACGGTGTTGGTACAAACACCAACACCGTCGCGAGAGTTCCTCTGGACCCCAGTCTGCCGTACATCTCTCATCTGAAAGCCACGAACCACTCCTTTGAAGATAGTGAGGTACAGATCTTAGCCAGAGAGAAGAAATGGTTTGAGAGGGGAGTTAAAGAAGCAATTTTTGTTAGGAAAGACAATCCTTCCTTAAACAGGAATGGAGGCCTGAGACACAATCTCTCACAAATCTATGATTCCATCCTCAGACCCAAAACAAATAGAAACAAAGAGAACAATAGGGGGTTGTTAAAGGTTGAATAGGTTGTTAGGCCGAAACTGGAGACAATAGGTGTTTACAGTTTCAGTGTAGTTAGCCCCTCCCTTCAGGTAGATATAAGGCAGTGTCCACCAGCAATCTGACTAGAACTGTAGAAGCGGCTTGGATGAGAAGCGAAACGTCTTCACTCCTACAACGATTTGTCCAGTTGACAGATTTAGACTTCGTCTTTTGCTATGTGAAATATATGTTTTTTTTCTTCATTATTATGCATTTTTTGGCTGGTGCGACTTATACTCCAGTGCGACATATACTCCGGAAAATATGGTAATCAAGAAGTCTGAAAACAAAACAACTTGAACAAATAAAGCCCATTTCTGATCTCAGATAACTTTGAAGTTCCAATTGCCCATGTACATCATATATCCCTTAATGTGTATATTCAACTTCTTAATTTACAGACATAAGTTTAAGCGCTTTGACAGTGAAAACTGGCCTAAAATCTCATAAGTGAATAAAGATTTGCCTGTAGTTTGTTCTTCCTAATGTGTCCAGTTTTTTCTAGACATTCTCTGGTTATTTTTCCAGCTCAAACATGGAGCAGGGGCCCGACTGGAGCCGCTGTCCGCCTCGTTGGTTCGGTCCGTCGCCGCGGTCACCTCCAAAGCTTCTGTTGCCGCGGTGACGGGAGACAGGGGCAGTTACCATGACGACAGCGCTCAGCACCATCTCCATCACTCGGTGTCGTACGTCCCAAACCAGCAACATCAGCAACCTCCTCCTCCTACAGGCAGCACCAATTTGTACCAGGAGAGGGCGCTCAAGAGGTGAAAACTTTATTCATTTATTTTCTAGCAAAGAGGCGTTATATAACTCACTAACTATTTCTATTCTATTCTAATTTTTGGTTGTTCAAATATATTACAGACTTTTATCGGATTTGTGTGACATTTATTGACTAAAATATACAAAAACTAAAATAACTGCTATATTAAAACTTAAAGACTTAAGAACTTTTTTTCCCCAAAATTACTATTGACATGAATCCAGGTAGGTCTTAGGTCCTGTTTTTTCATAAAAAAAATATTAATTTACAGCATTTTAAAATTACATCAATAGGTTATTTTCAGATTGTAAACTGTGATGATGTCATACTCTCAAATGGGGGAAAGAGAGAGTTTTTTCTGTTGATCACATTGTACTTTACCATGAAATATCCAAGAGGTAAATTCACAAATGTTGAACCTGATCATTACTTTAAGTGACTAGACCCAAGAACTCACTGTATTACAACACAAATCTGCATTTTAACTATATTCATTTTAGCTGCTCCCATCTGTATTAAATAATATTGGTCTATTCACGCTATTCTGGAAGTTGCCATGGGCACCACCATCGTCATTCAGGTTGTATTATTTTGCATGAGGCTGCCGATCTTGACACTAAATAAGTTCTATAGGGACTACAGAGCCGTTTTAAAACCTCTAGAGAATTGGTGCAGAATCGGTGCAGTGTTGACTTGTTGGTCACATGAACATAGAACGTTTTACACATATTCTCCATTGAAATGAATGGGATTTCCACTTAACCGGAAGTGCCACCACAAAGAAAGTACGGTTTAGTAGCATTTAGAGGCCAAAGTAGGCGGGGGCCGAATAAGGTCTATAGAATCCTGTGATGTCATCAGAAACACTTTAATAGTAATTTATTGTATTTAAATGTATTCAAAATGTATAAAATCTCTAATGAAACGCTAGTTAAGATAAAAAAGTGGCTCTAAATGTCCAATCCAACTTACCGTTTTGCTTGATAAATCCATATCCACATTGCAGTGCTTTGGTCAGTAGTACATAATGATCAATACATTTTGTTCCTCCTTGCAGCAGTACCAACAGCCACCAGGAGAGGACGCCAAAGTACTTCTCCATGAGCCCCAGTGGCGAGCAGGACCCCCAGCCCGCCCCCTCCTCTCTCCTTGGGGCAGAGAGACCAGCACAGGAGGGAGGGGTCTGGGAACGCGAGGAGAGCCACGATTTACTGCATTTTGACAGGGACCGCGAACGCCACACGCACCAATATGACGATTTGGGTTCTTTAGCAGCGCGGAGGAGTGAAACAGCCGCTCCCATCCCCTCCGCTCCTCAGCACATTTCAGGTAAGACTTTTAAATTAGGATGAGAAAAATTTACAAAAATATATGGTTTACAATGTTCTGTCCATTCATTGATCTCTATTGCATTTGTCGGCTTGGGGCTATTTGCTTTGGTTGAGTGAAGAAAAAGAGAGAAAGAGAGAGAGAGAGGGGCATGCATCAAATAGAAAGAGGGAGAGAGAGATGGAGAGAAAAAGGGAGGGAGAGAGAGAGAGAGAGAAAGAGGGAGGGAGGGGAAAAGAGATAGACGTCTGGGGCAGTATCTAATTAGCATATTTTACCATTCATTCACCCACATGGCTCTTTGTCTAATATAGGAAGCCCGGGGTTGTGTTTAGGCTCACAGGTTTTGGGGATACAGGGAGCCCCTTTAAGTATGGCAGTCAGGGCTGGTTTGGACCTGGTTTAGTCCTGGTTTAGTCTTGGTTTAATCCTGGTTCAGTCCTGCATTAGTCTTGCTTTAGTTCTGATTTAGTTCTGGTTGAGTCGTGGTTTAGTCTTAAATGACCAGGTCTATAGTTCGATTCGTCTTTGTTTGGTCCTGGTTTAGACCTTTTTTCCTATTATTTCATTCCTAACCCTGCAATGAATTTTGCTTGGTTTAGTCCAGTTATAGTCCAGGTTTAGACCTGGTTTAGTCTTGTCTAATCCTGGTTTGGTCCTGGCTTGATCGATGTATACTGTAGCCTTATTTAAGTCCTGGTTTTGTCACGATTTCCTGGCATAGTCTGGGTTGAGTCCTGGTTCAGTCCTGTTTTAGTCTTGGTTTCGACTTGGTTTAGACCTGGTTTAGTCCTTGTGGTTTAGTCCCTGTGTAGTCCTAGTTTAGTGCCAATTTAGTCAAGGTGTAATTTTGTTTTAGTCTTGGTTTAGATCTGATTTTCAGATGGATTAGACCTGGTTCTGACCCAGATTTTAGTCCTGGTTTAGTACTTGGGGCCAAGTACTAGTGTCGTCTTATTTTATTCCTTATTTGGTCTTTGTTCTGTCCATCTTTACCCTTGTTTTAGTCCTGGTTCAAACCTGGTTCAGTCCTCCTTTAGTCCTGCTTTAGTCCTGCTTTAGTCCTGCTTTAGTCCTGCTTTAGTCCTGGTCTATACAAAGGCCGTGTCGGAGCATACAAAGGAGTGACCTGGTTTAAAGGGTTGCTGCAGACTGGGTTCAGGGGTGGTCCTTTCACTGTTAAAGAGGAGCGAGGGCGAAAGCATCAGAGAAAGAGAGAGACTGAAGGAGCAGGTACAATGTACAAAGGGGGCGTGTGTGAGTAAGCCTCTAGTCTTGGATCGACATAGATAATGCAACTAGTAGAGCTGTAGGACTTAAGTCGTTTAGTCGATTAATCGGTTGGTGGAGTCTTAGTCGACCAAAATATATATTGGACAACAGCAGAGAGCAGAAGTTAGTGAGAGAGTGAGCTGAAGATTTGGTATTTCTATGTAAAAAGACAGATTAAACACATGATTCACAAGTTTAATCTGTCTTTATATAAATACATTGTTTTCTAGTACGTTTTTTCTGCATAAATGGTTGTTTTTGCTTGAGCTCCCCCTGCAGGTGTAGTCTTGTGAGCGCAGTTGAGGTCAGATACATAGAGATACGTAATAGTTTTGAGAGCTTTTGCCACGCCCCCTTTTTAGTCGACCAATCAATCGACAGGGCGTGTCTTTAGTCGACCGAGGATTTCTTTAGTCAACTACAGAGCTAGCAACGAGATACTAACTCCTGTGTTGAAATATATAGACAAACTCAATCTAGAAAAAATAAAGCACAACATCAACACAGCAACAACTACAAAAATGAGCAGTTCTAGAAGATCTTTGCTCGGATTCACGTTCCAGGTCCTGAAAAGCTCTAATTGGTCAAATTGCGTCAACATTCTTATTCTTATGATTTACGACTCGATTTTTTTGTTTACAGAATGAAGAATGATATTATAACTGAAGCTTTGCAAATCTTTGGAAATGTGTTCTGTCTTTGGTTCTTGTGAGGTTGAATGTTTTTATGCAAGTCCTTAACATCTTAAAATGGAAGTGATGTCATATTCAGTACAATGCCTCTTGGATCCCTGACGTTTGCTGAAGCCACTCGTGCCTCTGCGTGTTCTCTCAGTGTTACACAGGTTTAATGCTAATCCAATACAGCATCTGTTTAACTTTTACATTCACCTGCATCAGCATTTTACACAGCTTTGTCAGGACTATTCAAATCCCTCAGAGATTTACCCATCAGATGTGTGTATTGTCTCATGTGCCAATAAAAATGGCAAGGCAAGTTTATTTGTATAGCGCAGTTCATACACAAAGTTATTCAAAGTGCTTTACAGAATAAGAAAGGTGAAGTTCTTTTTCAGATTCTAAAGTAAATATCCTTGCTTGTAGCTCATTAATTTCTTGGGGTCCCACTGCAGGAGCTGGAGGAAGTGTCTGGGGTGAGGGAAGTCTGTGACTTCCAGCTTAGACTGTTGTGAAAGAAAATTAATGGATGATCTTATATTCCTTTTTTCTCTCTGCAGATGTCCTGGATTCTGCTCCTCTGAAGCCTCTAGTCGCTAAAGTCTCATCTCGAACTGTTTCTCACGTCTCCAGCGGCCCTCATCCTCCTCCTCCTCTTCATCATCATCATCAGTCCACCGTCCAACCTCCTCAAACGCTCCCAAAACCGTTCATTCAACAGCCTCCTCCCACTCAGCCCAAACCAGCGTCCTACCTGCCCCCCCAGGCCCCTCAGCCACCTCCCACTTACCCCAAACCGTTCACCCACTCCCCCCAGACTGCCCCTAAACCTGCAGGGTACCACCAACCACCCCTCACCTTACCCAAACCGTACCAGAGTAACCCCAGCGCTAAACCAATTGGAGTTCTGCAGATCCCACCCAAACCCACCTCCTTCCCCCAGCCTCTGGTCAAATCCCAGGTTCTGTCTCTGGACCGGAGCGAAGATCTGAGTCCTCCAGAGCTACTGTCCCCCACCGAGTCAGACGCCATGTCCAGCAAACAGATGTCCATCAAGGAGAGGTGAGGGAAGCTTAGGGAACATCATGATTTGGGATCTCACAATGTCAAATATTAGTGTTCACAATGGAACGATTTTTCATGATTAACACCACAACCAAGCAGCAGTGAAATTCTGCATTATATTACTATGCCTTCTGTATTCTAATAGCTTTATGAAATCAAACTTTCAAAATGATAACGTAAAGTTAATGTATGTAACTTTTCTGTGGAGGGGTCAGCCACCTGCTTGTCTCCATGGAGTTATTATTGCTTTGTCTTGAATGTTCCTCAGTACTATATTAAGCGTATCTGTCCTGCATTTATTAAAACGCAGGTGTTTTTATTCACAATAACTTGAAAAACATGCAGTCTTGGTGTGAGCACATTCGCCTCTCCACAGATCTGACCTGTAACTTGGTCTGGTGGCATCACCTATGATTCTACATGGAGAGAGATAGGTTTAATGCCATACTGTGAAACATACTTGGCAAAGCAATAACATCTCCATGGAGACAAGCTGGTGGCGGACCCTCTACCCATAAAGTCACATAGTGCATCTTTAAATAATGTATTGAATAAAGGGGCTATGAATCACAGGATTCTTCACAATTCAATACGAATGATACAACACTGATAAATGCACAACATGGCAACGTCTGTGTAATCCCTCAGTCGTCCAGGTATGATCCAGAGCAAAAGAAAAACTATTTTGTCAACTGGATGTTTCACTCCTCATCCAAGCAGCCTCTTCAGTTCTGGTCAGATTTCTGGTGGACACTGCCTTATATCTGTCTGAAGGGAGGAGCTAACGACACTGAAACTAATACACTTATTTGTTTACAGTGTCTGTTTGTTAGCTAGGTCTATTGACCCCCTATTAACTGCTAATAGGTGTTAGAGCACCCATTAGGGACCTGAACGATTATGCAAGACATGACTCAGGCACAGTTCAACGGACCTAGCCAACAAACAGAAACTGTAAACAAACAGGTGTGTTAGCTTCAGTGTAGTTAGCTCCTCCCTTCAGACAGATATAAGGAAGTGTCCACCAGGAATCTGACCAGAACTGAAGAAGCCTCTTGGATGAGCGGCTAAACATCTTCACTCTACAACTTTTGTTCAGTGACAGAATTGAATTTTTCTTTTACAATATGGCAATACTGCGATAATCGATTAGTCCGTAGCACAGTAAATACATCAACTGTATTCAGACTTTTTTCCTCCAAAGTTTAGCTGAGCAAAATGTATAAAAACATATTCAGAACAGAGCATCAGTACAGAACTCTGCAAAAACAATACAGTGTCACCATTAGTTACCAAGTTATGACGTATCTAAATCCTGAGCATACTAAATTAAACTAAACACTTGAACATTACAACATGGTTAAAAGCTTAAAAAAACTTCATTTGACATAATGTTGGATCGTGATCTCATCTTTATTGCAAATCAGATTCCTGTCTGTCTGATCGTGATCTGCTCGTCCAGCGCTCTCCAGTGTTCTGCTGTAGGAGGGAGTCATTTTTAGAATCAGGCTCTGATTCTGAGCACCAATGTTTCCCATAGAGACACTTCCCTCGCTCTGCCCTGGATTCTACTCTGTCCATGTTAAAGAGGCTAAACCTACTTTAGACTGGCCCATAGCAGTAGGTTAGCATGCCCCACTAAGCTTTTCTATAGTCCATTTAAACTTAAGGGGGAGGAGAGTCAAGATGCTTTAACCTGGTTTTCCATCCCATGTTTTTGAGCTAAATTTGTCTTGCCCCAGTAAAGATATATTGTATAAGCAGCTCCTGAGGTCAAAATAAGTCAGCTGTGTACTGTCTGCCTCAATTATAAAACATTTAATTGTCCACTACTCAGGAAGTGTGTATTAGCATGCTAGTTCTTGTTAACTTTACCATCAAGGTAAAACTCCTCAGAAAGATGTGAAAAGCGCTTATAAACTCATCGCAGTGAATAATCAGAATGCTCTGAATGCATGAAGTAAGTGAGGAGTAACTTTGGACCACTGCAAACTGTTTAAAATGAATTAATTCTGTTTTTCACATTTTTAAGACACTAAAAATCTGGTACAGCCGCTTTAAAGCCTTCAACGTAATTTTAGTGCAGTTCCTGTACAGTCGTTTTTACAATGCCAGATCATGATTAGCTTACTGTTATTTTTGCTGCGTGTTTCAGGGTGGCGCTGCTGAAGAAGAGTGGAGAGGAAGACTGGAAAAACAGAATCAACAAGAAGCAGGAAGTGGTGAAGGTGGCCTCAGCAGAAGATCAGCCTCAGGAGAGAGAGCCCAGCCAGGACAAGAAGGTTTGGATCTATTCTCTAGTACAGTAACAGTCAAGTAACCACGCTGCTGTGTTTAACATTAAAGGAAATATGTAATATGTTACATTTTCAGCAGTAAAAACATCTGGTTATGGCCCATTATATTGGCACTCATATTTTCCCAGAGCTTCTCCACCATAACCTGCCTCAGTAGGTCAAAATGCATTCAGCCCGTAAGCCTAGTTTTAAAAACGTATCTTTATACTGTTTGCTCTTCCGGGTTAATTCGCACTGTAATTGTCAGAATATAACACACAAGGAGCCAGGACCAGATGGGGCTGCAGACAGGTGCAGACAGGAACAGAGCCAGAGGAGCAGACAGGCGCAGATATGGGTGCAGACGGGAGCAGAAGGGGAGATGCAGATAAGAGCAGATGAGAGGGTGCAAACAGGACCAGACAGGAGCAGACAGGAGCAGAGCCAGAGGAGCAGACAGACGCAGATGTGGGTGCAGACAGGAGCAGATGAGAGGGTGCAGCGGCAGACAGGAGCAGACAGGAGCAGACAGGAGCAGACAGGAGCAGAGCCAGATGAGCAGGCAGGAGACAGCGTGCAGGGTGCAGACAGGAGCAGATGGGGTTGCAGACAGGAACAGACCGGAGCAGATGGGGTCGCAGACCGGAGCAGATGGGGCTGCAGACAGGTGCAGACAGGAGCAGACAGGGTCGTCTCTCTGTAGACTTAAAGTCCTGATCTCTTTTTCTTCAGGAGCTCAGATCTGCAGCAGCTCTGGCGTTGTTTCACTCACAGCTTCAGATTACATAAGATTATCTCACACCACCCACTGACACAAACCAGCATTCTGCTTTTAAAGAAAACGAAGAAATGGGTTTAAATGACTTCAGTTCCGGATAAAACTCCTGATTGAATATAACAAATATATTTTAAAGCTCCAGTGTGTAACTTTCCAGGTGTGTTATCTGCCACCTGCTTCTCTTCAAAGAGATGTGATGGCATTGCCTCTATCTAACATTAATTTCATTGCATTACTTTACTTTAAAAAACGTGTCTTCTTACTGTGGGTGAGCTCACTTCTCCACAGAGCTGACCTGCAACTTGGAAAGGTGCCATCACCTGCTTGGAGACAGAGCAGCAGGTGGCGTTCCTCCACCAGAAAACTTACACAGGGCTTTAAAGATCTATTTCATGTCAAATAATCCATGTATAGGTCTTAAATTTATTTTTCTCATTTGGCTTCTTTTCATCACTAGTTGCCATAGTAAACCAGTAGTAGATTTTTATGATTTAGCAGATTTTTTATGTCAGATGCCCTTCCTGTCCCAATCAGACCCATTACTAACCGTAACTGTAGGTGAAAATGTGGGTAAGTGAAGACTGATCCTGCAACCTATTGGTCAGAAGGTGTTTGCTTAACGCCAGTGCCACTGTCGACCCGGCTCTAGGTCTAACAAGAAAATGCAGATACTCAAGATTAGTCAGGTAGTCAAGACTTAAATGAGTGAAAGTTAGTGATGTAACCTTGTTTTTGGCCTACTTCCTCCACATCAGTATTCTGTGGTGAACCTGCTCCTTTCAGTCACTCCTCTGTTCATGTGGACGCAACAATGCCCTCTCTCCCTCCCTCTTTCTCTCTCATTTCTCCCTATCGTCCTCTCTCTCTTTCTCTCTCTCTCTCTCCCTGTCTTTTCAACTGTTTTAACCCCTCAGAACTTATCTCTCGCCCAGATCTCTCTCT
>KN482893.1:619-10619 GCA_000787095.1 Periophthalmodon schlosseri | reverse complement strand
TATCTTATTTATGGACATTTAAAGGTCCTATGTTACACACAATTGACTCTTGTGAGCTTTAAGCCATGTTAGAATGTTGTTACCTCATCATAAACATACCTGGAGTTGTGTTTTGTTTCATTTATACTTGTTTCCCAAAATCTGATTGTTATCTTATTTATGGACATTTAAAGGTCCTATGTTACACACAATTGACTCTTGTGAGCTTTAAGCCATGTTAGAATGTTGTTACCTCATCATAAACATACCTGGAGTTGTGTTTTGTTTCATTTATACTTGTTTCAGTAACCCTTTATTATTAGTCTGTTCAAAATGCTCTGCTCAAAATGCTGTGATGCCATGAAGCGGCTTCCCTTAACATACCTTGAAGCTGCGGTGAGAGCCAGAGTGGGTCCTGGGTTCGTAGTTTTGTGACACACTGGGAGATTATTGCAAACAAATACGCTGAGATCCAACATGCATTTTGTGATGATTTATTGGCGAACACACAGAGCTATCAGCAGCAGAGAATGTACATGGATGGATACAACAGGCTATGGTAAGATGGGTAAATGGAGGTGAAATTGGAGGTGAAGCTGGCGGTCAACAAAAATTACGGCTATTTGGCCCTGACTCTCACCACCTGTGCCTGAGGTGAATGCCGCCTTTACACACATACGTGCACGCACACCTGCCAATGTGAGCCCCGCCCCCTCGGCTCTCGACCAACCAGGCGCACCTTTTCTGTCTCCTACTGGTAGTTTTCAAGGTAACACCTCCTTTTACATTTTGTTCAGTAGAAATTGGTAATTCCAGGGCTGAAATTATCCAAATAATTCTAGTGAAGGTGTATGGAGTTTAAAAACACAGTGGAGCACTTCCTGTATTACCACATGACATCACAAGGTGGAACAAGGTGTTTTCTGTTTGACAGAGAGAACTTGGCCTAAATATGAAGGGTTTGTGTGCTAAACATGTGTGAATGAAACAAGACACTCCAGATATAGATATATAACAGACAATGCCGTAATATGGGCCAATTAAGATGATTTAAATAACATGTAAACCACAAACCTTCTGATGTGAGTGTTCAGAGCGACCACGATCTGAAGGAAACTAGATGATTTTGCTGTGTACATTTTAATAATCTTATCGCTCTGAAAATCTGATAATAATTTATTTAGAGTATGCATGAAACTTCAGCAGTGTTTATATGACATTCACATAATCTGATAAGTCAAAGCTGAAAGGTCCAGTGAGGTCCTCCTGACCGGGCCAGGCTCAGATCTGGAGAAGGTCTCTGCTTCTGATGAGATGATCTTGTTGTAGATGAGGGATGTTCAGAACGAGCATCTAACACGTTTCATTGGCGCCTGCATAGACCCTCCAAACACCTGCATCATCACAGAGTACTGCCCCCGCGGGAGCCTGCAGGTACTACTACTACTACTACTTATTCAGTTTACTACTACTGCTGCTGCTACTTGCCTGGGACTGAAAAACATGGCAGATTTCTGCAGAATCAATAAGCGAAGCATTAAACTCTTGTTCAAAATGATAGGGGACCAATGAGAGCTCCTTCGTTTCACATGTGTGATTAAAATAAACAAATCTGATTGGAAGATTCTGTCTGAATCTGGCTCTGTCCCTGGATGTGTGTACTGTATGTTTACAGAATTATGCAACTAATGAATTTATATATTTGTATTATTTCTATAAAAGTGACATGTTGATTTGTAAACTTTACTACAAATTTGTGAGCCTTGCTATAGATTTTAAGATCAATATTGTTATCTGCAAGTAATAGTTATCAGCCATAGCAGCCAATCGCACCTTCCATAATTTAAAGATACTTATGGTGCAAGTGCTTTGGCGTTTGCCTCCTAACTGGAGAGTTCCGGTAGCCACATTTCTGTCAGTATCCCCAGGGCAGCCGTGGCACCACCTCCAGAGAGGAACTGAGGAGAAGGAAGAAAGCATAAAACTAATAAACTAATAAAACTAAAGAATTCTTTTTGTGTCTGTTTTTTTCCTGTAGGACATTTTGGAGAATGACAGCATCACTCTAGACTGGATGTTCAAGTATTCACTCATCAACGACATCGTCAAGGTAAAAACCCACAGGGAATTTAACCCCAACCTCCACCTGCTCAAGAGCACAACAACAGTGTGCCCTGTGTTACTGTGGTTATCCCGTCTCCTCCACTCAGTAAGGAGGTTGAGGATTAGACTCCTGATCTCTCTGCGTGGAGTGTGCATGTCCCTCCCTGTTGTTACTGTGGCAGAGTGGTTATCCTGTCACCTTTTCTCAGTGAGGAGGTTGTGGGTTAGCTTCCTGGTCTTCTTTGTTCTAGGGCATGCTGTTCCTCCATAACAGTGTGATGGTGTCCCATGGAAAGCTGAAGTCATCTAACTGTGTGGTGGACAATCGTTTCGTCCTGAAGATCACAGACTATGGACTGTCCAGCTTCAGAGCGGACAGTGAGAGCGGGAAGGACGCCCATGCATACTATGCACGTAAGTCCTGTTTAGACCTGGTTTAGTTCTGCTTTCGTCTTGGTTCATTTCTGATTTAGTCCTAGTTTAGTTCTTGTGTAATCCTGATTTAGTCCTGATTCATTCCTGATTCAGTCCTGGTTTGGTCCTGGTGTAGTCCTGGTGCAGTTTTAGTCCTGGTTCAGACCTGGTTCAATCCTGTCTCAGTCATGTTTTAGTCCTGGTTCAGTCCTGGTTTAGTTCTGGGTTTAGTCCTGCTTTAGTCCTGGTTCAGTCCTGTTTTTGTCCTGTTTTAGACCTGGTTTAGTTCTGGTTTAGACCTGGTTTTAGTCCTGGTCTGGTCCTGTTTCAGAGCGGTTGTGGATGGCCCCTGAGCTGCTCCGTCTCGAAGCTCCTCCTCCTCAGGGCACACAGAAGGGAGACATCTTTAGCTTCGGCATCATACTCCAGGAGGTGGCGCTACGACGAGGAGCCTTCTATATCCAAGGAGACCCGCTCAGCCCCAAAGGTGAGAGAGGAGAGAGAGAGGGTGAGAGAGACCTGCTCAGCCCCCAAGGTGAGAGAGGGGGGAGAGAGGGAGAGGAGGAGAGAGAGAGGGGGCGAGAGAGTCTCTACTAAGATGGGTTTTGTGCTGCTATTTAAGCCTGCCACACACTACAGGATCATTTGCTTGATTTAGGACCCAATTTGATTCTCTCTGACTTTGTGTCTTTTTGTATGGTCATCTCATAACTACAAAACATCACTATGGCAACAGCCGTCAAGGGCAAACGGAGTAACGGACACAGATGCACAAAATACAAACAGACGAAATTGTGAAAATAATTGGACGACTTTATGACTCACCTCTCGTTAAGCTGTAAAGTTAAACTGCAGCATTCTCATCCATATTATCCACTAGAATGTGTCCTCTGCAAATAATGATCCCCCGGTCCACAAAACAGAGCTATTAATCCAGTTTTAAATGTTCTTTAAAAGTAAAAAGGCGAGAGTAGATCCTCACGTCTGTTTACATTCATGCAGTGAGGATCAGGGTGAAGCTGCTGCAGATTAGGATAATGACTCTAATTCCTGTGTAGTTTATCTCTATCCATTCTGTGCATTAATAGCATTTATCTGAACTACTGCACCACATTTCACGAATAATAATAATGACAGTTTTGACTTGTATCTAAACTACAAGTGCAATGCTCTGATCTTTTGATAGGAAACAGCTGACACGAGGTGCACAACTTAGTGTGCAGTCTCTTCGCTGCCATATCCCGCTGCAGTCTTTACATGTATATGTACATATATCTTTTTGTCACACATTTCAAAATTGTTTAAGACTGAAAAAGTTTGTGGACAAGTGTGGTGGACAGGCTTCACTTCCTATTATTTCCAAGAGAAGGCGACAGACACATGTCATTCAACCTGAATTTGAAAATATACAACATTAATACGAAAAATATAAGAAAGTTTTTGTTACAACATTCACCTGGTTAAATCATTGTTTCGTCTTGTTTTAGACCTAGTTTAAACCTGGTTTGGTCATGAGTTAGACCTGGTTTAGTTCAATGTTTAGTCCTGATTTAGACCTGCTTTAGTCCTGGTTTAGACCTGGTTTAGACCTGGTTTGGTCCTAGTTTAGTCCTGGTTTAGTCCTGCTTTAGTCCTGGTTTAGTCCCTGGTTTAGTCCTGTTTTAGCCCTGGTTTAGTCCTGTTTCAGACAGTGTCCTTTAGTCCATGCTTTAGTACATTACTTTAGTCCAGTTTCTGACAGTATCCTGATTAGCATACACATATTAATTACCAAGCCCTGATATCGTCTCAGGAAATGAGTTTGCCAGATAAGTGTCGAAATCTTGTGTGGCAATAGAGACCGTCGCTCCTCTCCTTTTGTGTGGGATAAAACTGCCTTCACAGAGACACTGCAGGAATATTGAAAATAAAAATTCTAATTTCCTCTGCAGCGCTCTGATGACCCGCCCTCTGCCTCTGCTTTTGTCCAAAATGTTTTATTAAAGGGCCCATATCACGCTATTTTCTGATCTCTGCTATAATGTTGTTCCCTCATCACAAACATACCTCGAGTTGTGTTTCTCTTAAAAAGAAAACATTCTATTCCACTGTGGTAATACAGGAAGTGCGCCACTGTGTTTTTAAACTCCGCACACCTTCACTAGAATTATTTGGATAATTTCAGGCCTGGAATTCCCAATGTCTAAAGGTGAAAGGTAACTTGGAAACTTCATGACATCACAAGGTGGAACAGAGCAGTTTGAGCTTTGGGGATATAGACACTAATAATAGTGGGGTTAAGGGTTACTCTAACATGTGTGAATGAAACAAAACACAACTCCAGGTATGTTTTTGAGGAGGTAACAGCATTATAACATATCTTAAAGCTCACCCGAGTCCATTTTGCATAATATAGGAACTTTAATCTGAGTTTTTAATTTCATCTGAAAATCTGGACCAGCCCCAATAACAAGTCTCTCAGTGTGAAAATGACACCCCAGTGTAAGAAAGGATTCATAATAATAATGCAAAAAATATATGTCCGTTGTTTAGTGTTGTCACGATACTAAAAGGTCAAACTTGATTTTGATACTAAGGATTAGTCTCAGTGTAGATGTTAAAATTGTCTCCCTAAAATCAATACGGTTAGACAAGGTAATACAGTGAGAGCGATGCGTTAAAGTCTATAGTTAAACAGTGTACAGTACCACACAGTTACAGGGAAGATCAAACTGCGTAACTATTAAAAGAGCTATATTAAAAACATTCACACAATGACGAGACAAAGTAGAGTAAGTGATGTTCAACATTAAATGGTAGTACTTGTAATACTGTTTTCTATTCCCATGTGGCCTTATATCTGTGTAATCCCTCAGTGGTTCAGATAGGTTCCATAGTGGTCCATGGGCGTATAATCGTCTATGTGTCTTTTGCTAGTTCTGATACAACTCAAGATCTTTCTAAAGCTATTCAGGAAAGGTTCATTTTGGTCCTGTGAATGGGACTTTTTTAGAATCGACACCTGCTCAAATGAGTATCTAGTTTCGATACTAGTTTTAATATCAATTAGTATCCGATTTTTGATACCTTTGACACCCCTATGTCTTGGTTTATGGTTAATAACGCTAATTGTTTGGGCTCTCATGACATCACAACATTGTAGAATCCTCCTAGTTTAACCTGAGCTGGAGACAGGTCACAATTCTCTGGTGGAATTTGCTGATTAAATGGTTTATGGTTAATATCTCTGTAAGTATTGGGCCTATCCACATGAAACAAAAACTGGCACAAAGTTCTTGTCTTCTATGTCAGTATAAATAACCAAAATGAAAATGATTCTTTCACAAAAGCTTCAGAAAGTGGTGCCATTATTCCACCCCAAAGATGTGATTGCTGTCAGTTGAAAGGACTTTAAACCATAGAAATCCCAAAGAAATAAAGAGAAGGTTCAACATTTGTGGATCAGAAGATTTCTTTAAAAACAGTGAATCTCCCTAGAGTTATATAGACCCCTGCCCTCCATCTTATTTTTAGTTATTTTTGTGATAGGAACAGTGCATATTAATGTGGTTACAGTATAAATATGTTAGGTTATAGCAAAAATGCTAATGTCCATCTGTCCCTCGAGGCAGGTAACTAGGAAGATCTGAAATTATGAAACAAATCAAGCACAGTGTTTCTCAAACTGTGGCCCATGTACCAAGGGGGTATGCCAACTTCAACATTTAGAGTACCGGTAATTTAGAGAAGGCCTATTTTAGACCTGGTTTAGCCCTAGTTTAGACATGGTATTGTCCAGTTATAGACATGGTTTAAATCTGGTGGTACTTTGAAGGCTAAATAGTAGTAATATAATGCAAGCTATCTCAATCTCAATTTGTCACAGTTAGCCGATTGCACAGTCTGCAGTTAGCTAACATAATTTATTTAGCAAGCAACAAAAAATATCCTGTCTTATAATGTAAAAAAATAATAATAATCCTGTAGTTTCAACATCTACAAACAGGTTCTGTGTGTCAATTGCCCTCCTTGTAACACCTCTTTTTGTCCAATCAGGCCAATGGTTTCTAAGAATCTTGGGACACCAACTGCCTGACACTATCCCAGGCAGTTCATTCTGTGTCATGGTGCAATATCACAGTGTCAGAAAGGACAAAGTGGGTGGGGCTAAACATTAAAACTAAAACGTTTTCCTGACTGGTTTGAAATTAGGTATAGTGCACTCTAAACACAGTCTACTATCACTATCAACTATCAAAACATGAATCACAAATCTAATGGTAATTGCAATGCTTGTCTCAAAAATTGCAATTGGATAATTTTTTTCTTACTTGTTGTGAAAAGTTTGAAATCCATAGTGACTGCATTCTGGTTAAAGTTCTGTGTTTGTTTCAGAGATTGTCGATCGTGTAGTGCTTGGGGAGTGGCCCTGCCTCAGGCCCACAGTCGACCCACAGGTCCACAGCCCCGAGCTGGGTACACTTATGAGCCGCTGCTGGGCCGAAGAACCAACTGAGAGACCCGATTTCAGCCAGATCAAAGTCCTGCTCCGCAAACAGAACAAGTGAGAACTGAACCAGGACTAAACCAGGGCTGAACCAGGACTGAACCAAGACCAAACTGGGACCGAACGGGGACCAAACTGAGACTGACATAGGGCTAAACTGGGACTGACATAAAATGTAACAGGGACTGAACCAGGACTGAACCGGAACTGAACCAGGACTAAACCAGGATGTTTAACCCCTGTTGTTGCTCAGGGAGTCCCGTACTAACATCTTGGATAACCTGCTCTCTCGGATGGAGCAGTACGCCAATAACCTGGAGGAGCTGGTGGAGGAGCGGACTCAGGCGTATCACGAGGAGAAACGCAAGGCTGAAGCTCTACTGTACCAGATACTACCGCAGTGAGAACTACAAATACTACTACTACTACTACTACTACTATTATCACATAGAGGCCGAAGCACTACTGTACCACATACTACAAAAGTGAGTTTTACAGTGAGTACTATACTACTACTACTGCTACTACGAGGAGAGGAGGAAGGCTGAGGCTCTGCTGTACCAGATACTACCATAGTAAGTACTACTGCTACTACTACTACTGTGATCACAAAGAGGCCGAAGCACTACTGTACCAGATACTACCACAGTGAGTACTACTACTGCTACTACTACTACTACTACTACTACTACTACTACTACTACTACTACTACTACTACTACTACTACTATTACTACTACTACTGCTACCATAAAGAAGCCGAAGCACTACTGTACTAGATACTACAACAGTGTGTACTATCAATAATATTATTACTACTCCTACTACTAGTACTACTGCTACTACTGCTACTACGGGGAGGAAGAGGAAGGCTGCGGCTCTGCTGTACCAGATACTACCACAGTAAGTACTACAAATACTACTATACTACTACTATTACTACTACTACCACTACTACCACTACTCCTGCTACGAGAAGAGGAAGACTGAGGCTCTGATGTACCAGATATTACCACAGTGAGTACAACTACTACTACTACCACGAGGAAAAGAGGTACTACAAATGCTACTACTGTGTCAGTGAGCACTATGAATCCTACCACTACCTCAGACAAGAAGGTAGTTGGAAGGATTGCCTGGTATGAATGTGGTGTGTGAGTGTTGGTGGTGAGAGAGACTGATGGCGTAGATTGGCAGCCTCACTTCTGTCTGTCCCAGAGCAGCTGTGGCTACAATAGTAGCTTACCACCACTACAGCACTTTGAGAGGCATCGTCAGACTTCAATAGACTGTAAGGGCTTCACTGAGTGACTCTGCAGTCACAAGTTGTTCTTGTGTTATCCAAATGATGTCTGGTTTTGGTGTTATTTTGAGTGGTCAGCTCTGTGGCTGTGATGTTTTTGCTATATTTTGCTATATTTTCTTATTGTTATTTTAACAGTTTTTTGCCTGTATTTCTGTGCTTAGTTCTGTGGCAGAGCAGCTGAAACGTGGAGAGACGGTCCAGGCCGAAGCCTTTGACTCTGTGACTATTTACTTCAGTGATATCGTGGGATTCACCACTATCTCTGCAGAGAGCACCCCCATGGAGGTGAGTACCAAAAGAGCACCCACAACAAGCATCCCTAATACATACACACACCTGCAGAGAGCACACCCTTGGAGGTACTGCACTTTATACACCTACAGAGAGCACAGCCATGGAGGTACAATACCTTATACACCTGCAGAGAGCACCCACTACACTTTATATGTCTGCAGAGAACACCCCTATGGAGGTACGACATTTTATACACGTGCAAAGAGCACCCCCACGGAGGTGCTACATTTTATACACCTGCAGGGAGCACCTCCACGGAGGTAATACACTTTATACACCTACAGAGAGCACCCTCAGGGAGGTACTACACTTAATACACCTGCACAGAGCACCCCACAGAGGTACTACACTTTATACACCCGCAGAGCACCCCCATGGAGGTAAAACACCTTGCACACAGAGCACCCACACTGAGTACACAAACACATACACACACCCAGAGAGCAACCATACGGAGGTGTAGTTGTATATTCGTTGTGTATTTTCATCTACTGTTTAAAATCTAGTCATAAGTACCCTCCCTGGAGTACACAGTATTTAAAGTACTTTTTCCTTCCTTTCCTTTCAGGTTGTGACTCTTTTGAATGACCTCTACACATGTTTTGATGCCATCATCGACAACTTCGATGTTTACAAGGTAAAGGAAAACAACAACCTTTATTTACATATACTTTTATTTACAAAGTACAGAGGCTTGGTCCAGTGCTGATTCTTAGTATGTGGTGTGACGCCCCCAAGTGGACCCCATTAGATATTGAAATGCTGATATCTAGCTTGAAGATATACAGACTAAATTTCTTTAATGATGTAGTTGTCAATTTAAACAGTATCCATCCATACATTTTCTTCCGCTTATTCGGGGCCGGGTCATGGGGGCAGCAGTCTAAGCAGAGACTCCCAGACTTCCCCCACCCCAGACACGTCCTCCAGCTCCTCTGGTGGGGCCCCAAGGCGTTCCCAGGCGAGCCGAGAGACATAGTCCCTCCAGCGTGTCCTGGGTCTTCCCCGGGGCCTCCTCCCAGTGGGAGATCCCCGGAACACCTCCCTAGGGAGGCGTCCAGGGGGCATTCGGAACAGATGCCCGAGCCACCTCAGCTGGCTCCTCTCGACTTGGAGGAGCAGCGGCTCTACTCTGTGCTCTTCCCGTGTGACCACGCTCCTCACCCTATCTCTAAGGTGGCCCAGCACTTGTATCCACGATCTTGTCCTTTCGGTCATTACCCAAAGCTCATGACCATAGGTGAGGGTAGGAACGTAGATTGACCGGTAAATCAAGAGCTTTGCCTTTCGACTCAACTCCTTCTTTACCACGACTGTCCGATACAACAACTGCATCACTGCAGAAGCTGCACCAATCTGCCTGAAGAGGGCAAGCCACCTTTTTCCGGTTGAGAACCATGGCCTCCGATTGGAGGAGC
>KN482892.1:37789-50460 GCA_000787095.1 Periophthalmodon schlosseri | reverse complement strand
CAGCCACTCCTATTCAATTTCAACTCTGATGCACTGAGGACAAAGTGGCAATTACACTCAGACTGGGGCAGTGCAAATATCGGTGACGAATATCAGCTAAACTTTCAGTATTAGCCCAATACCGATTATGAAGCCAATATATCTCCTATTCCTACTTTAATCCCTGTTTGTTCTTTGTCAGTATTGCACATTTTTGTCCTTTGTGGGGCTAGAGATTTTCTGAGGTTGTATTTGGCTCAAGACCTAAACAATCTAAAGCAGGTCTTAACCAGGCCCTAGCCTGGACCACAGATGTCTTATTTCGTATAAAAAGATGAATTTCCCCTCTAAATCCTTATTATTCTTCCCAAATACACCTTTATCCCCACGGTTCCAGGTGAGTTGTTATTCTTGCTCTGAATTCTGCGGTGCGCTGGCGCTAATCCGTGCTTGCTAACTCCGCGAGTCTTAGCCGCGTTTGTGTTGAGTCCAGGGAGTAGTCTGCTCCCATTGCCAGCTCCGATCCAGTCTGCGCCGCGCCAAATGAGTCTCCCAGCGCGAGGAAAAACTCTTAAAAAAACACCAAAACTCCATCTTTTAAACCCGGCCAAAACAAGGCTTCCCCCCGGAGGAGCGGAGGAGAATTACGGGCGCTAACGAACACACCTGAGTCTGTGAGAGCTGCAGGCGATAGACAGGGCCGAGCCAGAGAGTAGACCGAGGCGAGAGGAGGAGGATAGAGGAATATCAACCAGGTGTAATGGGTACGCCAAGACTAAACCAGGACTTACAGAAGACACTGTGCTTGTGTCTGCTCTATAGTTATAATCTATGACACCCGTGGATAATTCTGTTGTATTTTAAAATGGCAGTATTCATCTAAAATAACTTAAAATAAACTAAAGAAACAAGTCCACTGGTTTCCGTGTTGGATAACTGCGGAGCCCAGTGGAAGCTGACATCGACAAAGCGTCACGTACTATCGGCCCCTCCTATGGATAGCTGTTCATCACACTAGGGAGTAGATTTTTTTTTTTCACTTGTACCAAAATGACTATGCAACGCTGCCAAATCCATGTGAATCACTGATAACGAAAATATGTATGTGTATGTCACAGTGGGCGTGTACCGGGGCATGATCGGCAAAATGGCGTCTTGAATACAGGAGAATAATGATTACTCAAACATGCAGAATCACTCTAAATGGCGTCTTGAATACAGGAGAATAATGATTACTCAAACATGCACGAATCACTCTAAATACAACTTCAGAGGCTCAATGGGAAACATCTATACCATGATTAAAAGCTCTGAAAAGTCAAATTTGAAAACTAGGTCTCCTCTAAACAGATCTGAACCAGGGCTAAAGCAAGACTGAGCCAGGACTGAAACCAGGTTTAGTCCTGGATCCTCAATCCTAATCTTGAACCAAAGGATAGATTAAACCAAATTACAGGTGCAGGACCTCAACCTAAGGAACTCATTTGGATCTAAGCCAGTCTAAGCTCTGAAGTTTGAGATTGAACCAAGACTGAAACACGACTGAACAATGTTTAAAAAGAGACTAAACCAGGACCAACCAGATGCGAATATAAGTGTATTATACTAAACCAGGACTTAGCTAGGTCTATTTAACCAGATATACAGCAATAAAGAAGCACTGCTCAACCAGGGCTAAACCAAGTCTAAACTACAAATAAACCAGTTCTTAAAGGGCCCATATTACATTATTTTCTGATTTATGTTATAACGTTGTTTCCTCATCACAAACAGACCTGGAGTTGTGTTTTGTTTCATTCACACATGTTTAACACACAAACCCTGCATATTTAGGATGAGTTCTTCTCTGAAATAGAAAACACTCTGTTCCATCTTGTGATGTCATGTGGTAATACAGGAAGTGCTCCACTGTGTTTTTAAACTCCATACACCTTCACTAGAATCATTTGGATAATTTCAGCTCTGGAATTGCCAAGGGTAAAAGGAGCTGTTAACTTGGAAACTACCACTTCATGACATCGCAAGGTGAAACAGAGCATTTTGAACTTTGGAGATGTAGACCGACTAATAATGCAGGATTACTTAAACGTGTGAATGAAACAAAACATAACTCCAGGTCTGTTTTGAGGAGGTAACAATATTATAACATGGCTTAAAGCTCAAAAGGCTAAATTTTCCGTAATACAGGACCTTTAACTATGACTTCTAAAGGTCCATTTAACTGGATCTACTGCACTGCTAAACCATGATTAAACCAAGTCCAAATCAGAACTTTTGTCAACTCAGGTGTATACTAGAACTGAAATGGAGATGGAAATGCAGATGTTATGCCAGACTCTTACTGTGAAGGAGGCGTGTCTTATGTGAGTGGGACTTACTGGCATAGGCCGAGTTTCCTGTGGCGCCATTGAGGAAGGAGGGCGATGCGGGCACGGGCAGGTTGGTCATGCCTGATCCGTATCCGTTCATAGAGGAAGTGATGGTGTTGTAATTGGACTGCTGGGGGGTGGAGCTAGGAGCATAGCCGCGAGGTGACACCGAGCTGGAGGTACGGGAATATCCTGTAATTTAAAAAAAAAAAAATTGTGAATGGGACAAGATGGAAGTACAATAAAAATATGAGCAGTGGTGGAAAGTAAGAAAGTACAAGTATTTTTTGTTATGGTTTGAGACTGCCTGATGTGGCTGGGTTTATTTTTAGCACGTACATAGTTTGACAAAAATAATCAAATACAAACAGCTAGAAAAAATGAAGACACTGATTTAGCTCTGTCTGTTGAACAAACATTAGCACAATTCCTTAAATCTCCATAATCTTTACAAAATCCGTCATCCATGCATGTTTCAGGAATTTAGGGTTCTCTCCCGGGCCCTATTCAAACCCTCCCTATGGTTAGCTGTCATAGCTTATGATTCTGTGCAATGTTCCGGCCACAAGCCCACGTCACCCATGCTCCCACACGACAAGTCTCCATAAATATACAAAAATATGATACAAAACTGTACACAGCAACTTGACAAACCTGATATGATGTGCAGTAGTTTCAATAGTGGGATGCACTGATTGTGTTGTGATAGTGCTCTGAAGGGGGAGTGACTTAGCGTGAAGAGCAAAGGGCTAGGGTTGACTCAGAGGGTCAAAAACAAAAGTGAAATTTATAAAACATGTTAATATGTTGTTTTGGGTGAAAATAGGATTTTCAAAACAATGAAAGGAAACATGGTGTTAGCAGTTAATACCCCACTTCTAAAATCAGGTACACACTGATCCCTAAACTTACCTGAACCAGAACCAAACCAGCCCTAAACCTTAAGAGTGTTGCGCCCTAATTAAATTCTGTCATAGTTAATTGCTTCCATAAATCGTTAGGCTGTAGCTAGGGATGTGTTTAATAAAGCTACAATAATGATTTTAATGAGAGAGACTTTTAATAAACCATGAGAGAGGAGCAGAGCAGCGGGAGCAACCAGGGCCAGTAAACACAACAGCAGAGGAGCGGGGAGAGGGCGGAGGGGCTGTGAACGCACCACCAAACTAAATTCATGAAGATGGAAAGTCAAAGTGCTAACACAACAGCTAACACAACACACAACAGCTAACACAACACACAACTGCAAACAGAACAGCTAACACAACAGCTAACACAACACACAACAGCTAACACAACACACAACTGCAAACAGAACAGCTAACACAACAGCTAACACAACACACAACAGCTAAAAGAACAGCTAACACACAACAGCTACAAGGCCCAAACACAGGAACAAACTGCAGGTGTACGTGTATGAACCAAAGGAACACAGGGGGCAGAGGAGACTTAGTTCAAAACAAGTCAAAGTCTAGACCCTGAGACTGTGTGAGACTTGGGCTCCAGTTAGCCTGATTTGGGTCATATCTCAGTACAGATGTGAAGTCAAGCTTAGAATTTAGCAGCTCACACAAGACCTGACTGGTGGATTACATATCCTAGATGTGATTATGTCATACTCTCAGATGGCAGACAATTTTCCCTATTAATTACATTGTACTTTTTCATGAAATGTCCAAAAGGTAAACGCACAAATGTTGAACCTGATCATTTCTCTCAGTGACTAGACCCAAGAACTCACTATTACATCATAAATCTCCATTTTAACTATATTCAATATACATGAGAATATAGGGGGTAATCGCCTGTCTCGCTCCCCCATGTGTTATTCCATTAACATGGTGGTAGCCACCTAATTTAGTTTATCCAAATCACGTTACTATCAAGTTACTAAATACCGCAGAAACCTTTTAGTCAACCTTTATATCAGTATATGATAATGCTGTTATCTCTGGAACTGAGCAAAACACCAGCACTGAGGATGAATCCTCTCACTCTATACTTAAGGAGCTGTATTTAAGATTTAGGTTTTAAAATTTCACACATGACTCATCTGTGTCCCCCAGATACAAGGTAAACAAATCAAATATAGCTTTTACTGAAAACTATTGTACTGCTGATTTATTCTTTATTACAAAAATATTGGAGATGATGTCCCATTTATTTATGTTGTAATTTGGTTTCAGTCAGAATGCTCACACATGCCTTTTCAGGTCTACCCATACATTTTTAATAGGACTGAGATCAGGGTTTTGTGATGGCCACTCCAAAACATTGACTTTGTTATCCTTAAGCCACTTTGTCACCAGTTTGGCAGTATGCTTTGGTTCATTGTCCATTTGGAAGACCCATTTGTGCCAAAGCTTTAACTTCCTGGCTGATGTCTTGAGATGTTGCTTCAGTATTTCCACATAATGTTCTTTCTTCATGATGCCATCTATTCTGTGAAGTGCCCCACTCCCTCCTGCAGCAAAACAAGCCCACAACATGATGCTCCCCCCCGTATTTCACAGTTGGGATGGTGTTCTCAGGCTTGCAAGCTTCTCCCTTTTTCATCCAAATGTAACGATGCTCATTATGGCCAAACAGTTCAATTTTAGTTTTGTCAGACCACAGGACATGTCTCCAAAAATTAAGATCTTTGTCCCTATGTGCATTTGCAAACTGCAATCTGTCTTTTTTATGTTTCTTTTGGAGTAATGGCTTCTTCCTTCAGAGTGGCCTTTCAGCCCATGTTGGTACAGAACTCGTTTCACTGTGGATAATGACACACTCTCACCAGCTTCAGCAGCATCTTCACAAGGTCTTTTGCTTTTGTTCTTGGGTTGATCTGCACATTTCAGACCAAAGCACATTCATCTCTGGGACACAGAACTTGTCTCCTTCCTGAGCGGTTTGATGCTGGACATTCATATGATGTTTTACTTGTGTATAATTGTTTGAACAGATGAATGTGGCACCTTCATCTGGAAATTGCACCCAAGGATGAACCAGACTTGTGCAAGTCCACAATTCTCTTCCTGATATCTTGGCTGATTTCTTTTGACTTTCCCATGATGTTACACAAAGAAGCAGTGTGTTTCAGGTGAGCCTTCAAATACATCCACAGATGTGTCTCTAATGAACTCAAATGTTGTCAATAAACCTATCAGAAGACATCATCATCTGGATTTTCCCAAATTGTTTAAAGGTGTAGTAATCTTACTGTATGTAAACTTCTGACTTTGAAGAAAAATTTTCCCAAAAAAATCCTTCTCTCATTATTCTGGCATTTAGCAAATAGAAATGATTTTGTTTATCCTAACTGACCTAAAACAGGAAAAGTTTAATCTGATTTCATGTCAGACAGTGAGAAAAAAAAAAGGGTCTGTGTCTTTTTATATAGTGTATGGTTTCAGATGTATGTGTCTCTATTTGCAGGTAAAGGCTCTGGACACAGGTTCAGTTGGGATTGTAGTACTTTTTTAAACAGTAAAAACGCAGGCTACATACAGCTCCTTTAATACTACAGTGTTGGACAGATGTTAGTGATCATGGGGTTATGGGCAAGGGACGTTATTCAGGGAGAGGCCCTGGTGTGCTCTGTGGTGCATTGTGGGTAGTGTAGTGTGCTCTGTGGTGCACTGTGGGTAGTGTAGTGTGCTCTGTGGTGCATTGTCGGTAGTGTAGTACCCTGCTCTTGCGAGGCCTCCGAGATATTGACAGCGAGCTGCGAGCTGAAGGAGTTGACTCCCATCATGCCATGTGGCTGCGACCCGAGCGATGGCAGCTGGTTATGACCACGAGGAACCGAGTACAGCGCCTCTGTGAGGTCAGCGGCACGCTTCAGGATCAGATCCTACAAAATAAAACACACTTCAGACCAGATCCTACAAAAATAAGAGACACTTCAGACCAGCTCCTACAAAATAAAAAACACTTCAGCTCAGCTGCTACAAAATAAAACACAGTTCAGACCAGCTGCTACAAAATAAAACAAACATCAGACCAGTTCATACAAACTAAAATGCACTTCATATCAGCTCCTACAGAATAAAACACACTTCAGATCAGCTCCTACAAAATAAAACACACTCCTACAAAATAAAAAACACTTCAGCTCAGCTGCTACAAAATAAAACACAGTTCAGACCAGTTCGTACAAAGTAAAATGCACTTCAGATCAGCTCCTACAAAATAAAACACGTATCAGATCAGCTCTACAAAATAAAACACACTTCAGATCAACTCCTACAAAATAAAACACACGTCAGATCAGCTCCTACAAAATAAAAAACACTCCTTCAAAATAAAACACACTCCTACAAAATAAAACACATTTCAGACCAGCTGCTACAAAAATAAAACACACTTCAGACCAGCTGCTACAAAATAAAATACACTTCAGACCAGTTCGTACAAAATAAAATGCACTTCAGATCAGCTCCTACAAAATAAAACACACTTCAGACTAGCTGCTACATAATAAAACATACTTCAGTCCAGCTGCTACAAAATAAAACACACTTCAGGTCAGCTTCTACAAAATAAAACACAATTCAGATCAGATCTACAAAATAAAACACACTTCAGATCAACTCCTACAAAATAAAACACATGTCCGATCAGCTCCTACAAAATAAAACACACTTCAGATCAACTCCTACAAAAAAAACCCACGTCAGATCAGCTCCTACAAAATAAAACACACTTCAGTCCAGCTCCTACAAAATAAAATACACTTCAGGTCAGGCCCTAGAAAATAAAACACGCATCAGATCAGGTCCTACAAAATAAAACACGTATCAGATCAGGTCCTACAAAATAAAACACGTATCAGATCAGGTCCTACAAAAAAAAAAACAAGCATCAGATCAGCTCCTTCAACATAAAACACACTTCAGATCAGTTCCTATAAAATAAAACACATTGGATCAGCTGCTACAAAATAAAACACACTTCAGATCAGCTCCTACAAAATAAAAGGCATTTCAGAGCAGCTGCTACAAAATAAAACATGCATCAGATCAGCTCCTACAACATCTCACTCAAATGTTGATATGATGATTAAATGTAAATTTAAATTAAATAAAATTAAATGAACATATATTTGATTTTTGATTACACAAAAGAGAAAATCGTATGAATCCATAGCAGTTTCCAATAGCCCAGGTCTGTGCTCCTGATTTGCCTGCACGTCCATGTGACCCAGCCCTGGTGTAGTCAAAATGCTCAGAGTACACAGTACACAAAGTACTGTAGCATTTGTGACAGATCCTTCCCTCTGCTGTGTGCTTGTACCTGGTTGTTGTGTGGCATGCCGTAGAGCGCCTCCACCAGGTCAGCCGCCCTCTTCAGCAGCACCTCCTGAAACACACACAAAGTGCACTTAGATCCACAACACGCACACACAGTGGCACAGGATGAACACTCTCTCCTGACAGCAACAAGGGTCATCCAGGCCTTTCTGTGTGGAGTTTGCATGTTCTCCCTGTGACTAAGGTTTCCCCCATCAACCCAAAACATGCACAACAGGTCAAATCCTCCAGTTAAGTCCTGACTAGGGAATTATTTAAACACAGTAATAAAAAAATATATACTTGTATGTACTTGTACATAAATAAATATATATTTAAACAATATGATGTAGATGTAAGTATGTGGGTTCCAGGTGGCACCACAACATTCTAAAGGCCAATCATATTTAATACACATGGAGGCAGCTAAAATGAATATAGTTCACATGCAGAGTTGTGTTGTAATGCAGTGAGGTTTTGGGTCTAGTCACTGATAGAAATGATCAGGTTCAACATTTGTGAATTTATCTTTTGGATATTTCATGGCAAAGTTCAATGTAATCACTAGAGAAAACTGATGGGGGCAAGAGTGTAATTATACAAATATTGTGTTAGTAATAGGCATTTATTTGGAAAACATACTTTATGGTATTTGACACAGTGAAGTATAAAAAAATATAATTATAGCTACAATATAAGTACAACATGTAGCAGGGTAACACACATATTATACATAGTACATACATATAGTACATTAAGTACTTTACAAATACTCACATGTGTTTACTACTATGTGGTCCCTAAACTAAAGTTTTAGCAATTGCTGTTTTGTGTAAATTACACATGATGTCATGTCTTGTATATATTCGTATTACTAACAGAAGTAGTAGTAATAGTAGTAGTAGAAATACAAGTTGTAGACCAGGCTACTCCATCTTGTGTGACAAAAACAAAGGAATAAGGTAAAGTGACAGAGTTATTGTGTGAGGAGACAGCAGGCCTTTTGCAGACGTATAAATCACAGTGACACATGTGAGATTATAAGCACAGGATAGAGGCGCTAGCACAGCTAACGCGGCTAACACGCTAACACAGGTGCTCTGTGCAGATGTGGAGAGGAGGAAGAGGAGCAGTCCCAGAGGAGCAGGCTGTGAGGACCTCTGCTGCCCTCCCCGGGGAATTACAACCACACTACAAAACACTGGGAATGTAAGCATGAAATAAAGTATTTTGTGTTAGGACAAAATAATATACCCTGCATCTTTAGGCTGTAATATACGACCTCAAAAGATCCTTTTCCTTTTGCATATTTCTGGGATTTGTCAAATGATACTTTGTACTGTGGGAGAATAGTTATTCTATTCTAGTACTATTTAGTGGTGATGTTAGTCCTGGTTTAGACCTGGTTTAGACCTGGTTTGATCTAAGTCTAGATCTGGTTAGGCCCAAATGTATAGTCTGGGTTTGGTCATTGTTTTGGTCTTATTTAGTTAAGTTATGTATAAACCAGGACTAAACCAGGACTAAACCAAAGCAGATTTTAAGAGTGACACTGGAACCTAGTGATGTCACGATACTAAAATTTCAAACTCGATTTCGATATGAAGGAACAGACTCGATACTGATTCCGATACCATGATGACAATAAAGGACCTTCTTTCTTTAGACAATAGAATGTGATTTTCCATATTAAATGTTCGAACTTTGTTTTCTATTCTCATGTGGCCTTATATTTGTGTAATTGTTCTGATACAGCTCAAGATCATTCTAAAGATATTCAGGAAAGGTTCATTTCTGTATCGATAGTATCGATACCTGCAAAAAATGAGGATCTAGTTTCGATACTAGTTTTAGTATTAATTAGTATCTGATTTTTGATACTTTGACCTTTCACCTAAAACAAATGGCCTTATTTACAGCCATGTCATTATTTCATTCTTCCGTTCACTGGTTTATGTGAGTTTTTCTCTAAACGACACCAAACACCACGCACTGCTTTAAACCTTTGTATGGAGACATTTGATTATCAAATTCCCAACCACATTTGTATTTTGGGATTGTCGTGTCAGTACAAGGTAAACGAGTCACTGTGTACAGGCCTCAGCTTGTTTAGCCTACGTGTACATGGCCCATTTTGATACAAGAAGATCATGTTTTTTTGGTTTTCTTTATTTTTTTTTCCTCTTTTTATATTTATGTAACCTGAAGAGAATTTCAATATCATTATATCATTGATTTTCTGTATGTGTTTTGTAGGCTTTTGTGTGAAATGCTTTGGTCATCTTAAGTTGTATTTTATATGTGCTATATAAATAAAATTGAAATGAATGGAACTGGTTTAAAGCAACACTATGTAACTTTCTGGAGGTGGCACATCACCTGCCTGAGTCCATGGAAATAGAATGTTAAAACTATACTTCTGTCCATGGAAACAGATACATTTGTTGCCATAGTGTGGAGGATTATAGCCAAACCAATCACATTTCTATGGACACAAGCAGGAAGAGGCCCTCCTCCAGGCCAAGAAGTGTCAGGTTTGTGGAGATGCAAGCCCACTCATAGTAAGGACACATTAACTGTAACACATAACATATTTAGACCACCATGTTTCCTTTTATTGTTTTGAAAATGCTATATTCGCCAAAAACTACGTATTAACATGTTTTATGAGTCTCCACACTCCTCCTTCAGAGGACTATCACAACACAGTCAGTGTTCATCCCACTAATGAAACTACTGCACATCACATCAGCTTTGTGAAGTTGTAGTGTACAGTTTTGTTTCATGTTTTTGTATATTTATGGAGAGTTGTCGTGGACTCATGGATGACGTAGCTTGCGGGCGTGGAGAGTTGTCGTGGACTCATGGATGACGTAGACTTGCGGGCGGAGCATTGGACAGAATCTTACAGCTAACCGTAAGGAGGGTTCGAATAGGGCCCGAGAGAGATCGCTAGATTACACAGACATGCATGGATGACATCTAAAACCTCTTCAGACATGTTTTTGATGAGCTAAAAAAGCTAAAAGTGAAAAAAATCGATTTTGCGTAATACCCCCTCTTTAATCACCAATCTTAAATACACACAATAGCACTTCCAGCCAAAACCAACTCTCCTCTGTCTTAGCTTGTTTTTATTAGCAGCTAATGCTAGCATCCCATTTAAAGTCTGTGTGATGTTAGCCGCTGGCCCGTGTCTGTCCATCTGCTATGCGCGCTAACATCTGGGCTCTGTTTGCTGACTCCGACTCACTTAAACCTGCTCTGCTCTGCTCATTTAAACACGAGCCTGTGATAAAAGAGCTTTTAATTAAAGACGTTCACCTGACGAAGCAATCAACACCTGCCCCACGCACCTGTCACACACCTGTCACACACCTGTCACTCAAATAGACAGGAGCTCAACGACATTTACATTTAAAACTAGACCAATCTGTTCTACAATCATATATTTGGAGATTAAAGGCACTGTACCTGATTTTTACCATCTTAAAAACATGAAAAACAGAACCAGTTCATTTTAAACAGTTTGCAGTGGTCCAAAGTTATTCCTCATTTACCTTATGCATTCAGAGCATCCTAATTATTCACCATGATGAGTTGATAAGCACACCTTTCAGAGAACAGAGCTGAGTTTTGCCGTGAAGTAAAGGTAACAACAACAAGCATTCTAATGTGCACTTCCTGATTATCAGACGATAAAGCACTTTATAACTAGAGCTTAGCTTTGTACCGTGTAAAAATGTTCCCTCATCAAAAACATGCCTGAAGAGGTTTTAGATGTCACTCATGCATGTTTGAGTAATTTAGCGATCTCTCCTGGGCCCTATTCAAACCCTCCTTACAGTTAGCTGTAAGATTTTGTGCATGGCTCTGCCCACAAGCCTACGTCACCCATGCTCCCACACCACAATTCTCCATAAATATACAAAAACATGAGACAAAACTGTTCACAGCAACTTGACAAACCTGATGTGATGTGCAGCTGATTGTGTTGTGATAGTGCTCTGAAGGGGGATTGGCTTAGCACAGAGAGCAAAGCAAAGGGAGTGTGCGAAACTTATAAACCATGTTTTTATAAACCATTGTTTTCGGTGAATATAGCATCTTCAAAACAATAAAATGAAACATGGTGATGTAAACATGTTATGTGTTACAGTTAATACCTCATAGAAGTAAAATACCTCCTCTTTAATAATGATGGCAGTGTATGTTATTATAATGGGAAGTATTTCATAGTTGAACTAACACACACACACACAACTAACAGTCTTTATGTTGTATTCACTTTTCAGTAGAGATGGGACACAACACAATTTCAACATAATTCTTCATTTATAAGTTGTTAGATTCCAGTTTTGGCCTCACAATTTTGTATTTTATATCATATGTTTGTTGCAGTTCTAGAGCTGCTTTTTGCTTTTTCAACTATGTAACCCTTTTTGTCCAATCCAAATGTAAACGCATAGGAAAAAATATCACAAGATCATTTCCTGTGGCAAATTTGTCTTGTGAAATTTGTGGCACAAGGAACAAACCATGCAGGGCTGAACCAGACTAAACCAGGCCTAATCTAAGTCTAATCCCAGGCTAAACCAGATCTAGGACTAAACCAGGACTAGGCCTGTATAAAGTAGGTCTAAACCAGGACTAAACAACAAAATCTGGTCCAAACTGAGACTAAACTATGATTATAAATAGTCTGTGGTTGGATGTAGTTCAGATTAAAATGAACATTATTGTTGAAATGAAACAAACAGCATGTTTTATTTTGAATGACACATGCCCTGTTCTTCCTGTGTGCAGGTCCTCTAGGTGGCGCTGCACACTCTTTATCAGTATTCCATCCTGTGCCTGTCCTGATGAAGACATTACACCTCTCCCTCCCTCCACCTCCATCTCTCCCTCCTCTTTCTTTTTTTCTATCCCTCCCTCGCTACCTCTCTCCCGTCCTCTCTTCCTTCTGTCCCTCTCTCTCCTTCTCTCCCTTTTCCCCTCCTTTCTCCCCACTCTCCCCCTCTCTCTCTCCTTCTCTCCCTCTTTC